>CANSGD010000906.1:0-305223 GCA_947645195.1 Patellifolia procumbens
AATGATTTCCCTCCACTTTTCCCAACGGTGTATAGTCGGGCGTGGGTTTCACTCTTACTCTCTCATCCCCAAATATCTAGGGTTTTTTTACCGGGAATTCCGTCACATTCTAGGCAAAATTCAACTCCAAAATTGATTTATCTCTCCAATCCAACAAACCACGATGTCCATCCTCAGTAAATTGGGGATTCCTTTTGGAATTTAATGCTTAATATATTAATACATTTACATCGGACAAAATTACGCAAAAAACAATTCCCCCAATTTTCAATTCCGAAAAACCATAATTTTGAAAAAATTTGCCCCTTTGTTAAACCCCCAAATTCACCAAACTGATTTGTTTGTTGAACCCTAAAATGAAGAATTGATAAGCGTCAAAACGTAATTTTAACTCACCTTTGATTTGTTGTGGTTGAGAGATGAACTCATGGTTGAATCTCTTCCTTAAGCTTTCTCTGTTCACAACAACTTAGTTGAATGTAAGGGAAAAAGTGGCCTTAGAAATTTATAGCGGTTAGTAAAAAGCATTAATGTGGGGCACAGACGGTGAATTAGGCAATCAATAGTTGGTATGAATTTTGAAGAAAACTAAAAATACTTGGTATTTATTTTTACGTTTCGAAACTGCTGATATTTATTTTTGAAAAAGTGTTATAACCTTGGTATTTTCTGACAATTTTTGGGCAATAAACTATGGATGTAATAGTAATTTTGTATGTTAACATATAATTAATAATAAATGCAGTTCTTAGCTAACATATAAGGCTAATATCATGTGCATGATAAATCTTGAAACAGATAAAAAATTAATTTTGTGAATGGAAAGTTGAATTAATTAAGTGATTAGTTACTATCATTAGTGCAGTGGTTAAGATTTTTTATTTATTTTTTTCCTTTTTTACTTTTGTTGTCCACCCATCTCTGCACTTATATAATAGTGATATGTGTCTTGTGCGAAAGATTAATATGTAAGAATTTGGGAGAAATTTTAAGTTCTCAGTTACATGTGTATATTTCATACTTTTAAAAATAATCGTTAAGTTTAGTTATTTTGTTGTTTTAGATGGTGTAATTGTAATCTCAAAAAAGTTTAAATAGAAAGATAATTTAAATACATAAAAGTATAATAAATATTAGATTAGCAATAGTGATTTAAAAAAAGGCAAAAAAGACAAAATATCTTACAAAAGATTAATGGAAGTTGTTTTTATCATCACTCATGGTGGGATCCTCTCGCTCTACCATTTTTTTACTCATCCTACAATAGTTTATCATGTTTCATAATCAATTTGATCAAATACATATTCCCTCATGAGCAATCAATTACTCATGTATTTGAATATTAAAAATTAAAAAGTATATAAAAATATAGCAAAGTGGGTGTGAAGTTATAGATCTCGAGAAAATATTACCATTGATATGTTTTTAAAAAATTGATTCATGGTCATTATAGATATTTTACTTTAAACATTAAACATTGTTTTCTAAAAATAGAGTAGCTAATTTTAGAAATAAAAACTTGGTCCCTTAATGACTTCTGATTTTCTTTCATTTCTTCATTTTGGTGTCCACCTCTTCTCTTATAGTATGGAGATATCCTACAGTTGCGCTACATCTTTTGAGATCAACGGTCTATTTATGAATAGTAATGTTTAGCGGTGATTGAATGATATTTATCTTATTGACTCATTAATAATATATAGCAAACTCCTTGCGTATAGTCATAAAGATAATAAATTATTGTAAGTTGAAGGACTAGATATAAAATGCATTAGTTAGATATGAAGTCAATACGAATAAAACAAAAAAGTTAAAGAAAGATGTCACTATGTCAACAGTGTAAAGGTATCAGAAATCAAGGTTAAGATGCAACCGAGTTGAAATTTGAAGACTTTTTTTGTTTGAAGGTAATGTGGTGGGCCTCTGGTAGTGCCAAACCGTACAGTATACTAATTTGGTATTTACGAACCCGACATTTGAGAGCAGGGGAATAGTGAGGGATCCCAACCCCAAATGCCTAATTGGGATTTGATCCCATGACGCTAAGTCATGAGATCAAACGCTACTCATGAAGCCGGCACTTGTAGTGGTTAATTAAAGACTATATAATGCAAAAGTAAGGAACTATGAGCACAAAAGTAAAAAAAAAAAAAACTAATAAAATAAATCAAAAGTGTGTTTAATTTATTTCAACTTAGTATTTCGATTTTAGTAAAAAATGTTTCAAAATTTAAACTAAATTGTTAAAAATCAACAAAGTAAATAAAATAAATATCAATGATTATATTTTTTGAATTTATAAATAAAAACTCACTTTACTATGTTTTTAGAAAAAATACTTTGCTAAATATGGGTAATTGATTGCTCATGAGTGGGGTGCATTTGATCAAATTGATCATGTGCAGTAGTATTTGGTCGTGAGAAAATGGTGGGGAGGGGATGTTACCCAATAATTGATGATGTTAATGACATTATTTGGCCCCCAATCTTTGTAATTTTTTTTAGGCCTTTTGTTTTTTGAAACACTATTGCTGTCTATATAATGCTCCTCCGTTCCTAAAATGTTATACCCATTTTCTAGATTTAATGCATTTAAAAAGATATCACCGTATAGAATCTTTTCTGTATAGATGTATTATGTATTTTATACATTTGCCTTCAATGTCCCCAGCGTTTATCATACATTTCTTCATTTGTCTTTAAAAAGTACGTAAATTTTTAAAATCGACAAAGGATTATGGCAGTTTGTTGCCTTGTTTTTCCTCCATATTCCAAATGGGGTGTAACATTTTGAAGCAGGAGGGTGTTATTACTTTTTTTGTATTTTAATTATTTCACTATTTAAACTCTTTGGAAGTTATGATGTCCCTCAAAAAAATAAAATGGTGTGGGATTACTTTTAAAGTATAAAAATAGGTATATACTTCATTGGAGGAATTACAATGCTAGTTTCTCTCATATTATTCTTAGCAGACGCAGCGTCAGCGTCTCGTATATGACTAGTGGGTAATGAAAGCAGAAGTTCATGGTGATGAATGTTGAAAAAATATATCTTTTCATTATTCATCTTATTATAAAATTTTAATAAAAAATTAATCTGAAATTTCTTTGTGGATTACCTGGCCTAATTGATTTTTTTTTCTAGTTTGTTATTTCAAGCGTTAAAAGTGTATTGCGACGCTGTGTTTATTTGAAAATTTATTATTAATTCTTATTTCTTTATTTTAACCATTTAAAAGATCGCGTGTCTGACGCTATATATATTGCAGATTCTTATTAATCACATGGTGCAAGTTTAAAAATGGCCACTTTTATTGATCTTAATAAATGTCCATGTAAAGTACATTGTAATAAAGCATTGAAATGAATTAATGTCGTTAATAACTGGGGCGAAATAAAAGTCAAATACTTGGTCTCCAAAATTAAAAGACAGTATAGTGGCTTAGGATATTTAGCGAAGATTTAATTGATGAAAAATCTTCCAACGAATCCCATAATTCTTGAATTCCTTGTACTGCCAACAAAACAAGAGCACAATACACTGTGCTGGTTCATAAACAAACGACATTATAAGCGTTAATACTTCAACAAATATGGGGTTTAATTGTCTTTTGAGCTTGGTGTTCTTGGTTTAAGGTCTTTAGCTAAATAAAATTGATCTAGCGGGTTGACGTATACTAGAAAAGTAAAAACAAATTTATGAATTAGTATAGTGGGGTGTTTTTCTCTCTGAGGACATGGGGTGATCCTTCAACCCAAACTACTTTAGAACTTGTTCATTTCAGCTTAATATCAGTTTAGTTCAACTTCAATCGATTCAGTTCAATTCAGTTCAGCTCACGTCAATTCAGTTCAGTTCAGTACAACTCCTTTCATTTGCAACCATTTTGTTAAATATCATTAAGTTGGTCTAATTTGTTTTACTGAGTACTCTTATTATTATTATATTATTATTATTACCTATTATTATTATTATTATCATATTTTCAATTAATTATCATTATTATTAAGTATTATTATTTTATGTTTATTATTATTATTATTTATTTTTATATCATTATGATGTTAAAAGCACAAATAAACCTTCATTTCTGACCCCATAATTCAATCAAATCACATCAAAACAGTTTATGATACCATTTTTGCACAGTCCGACCCAATTATTATTTATAAGTGTATAATTAAATTAATTATTAAAATAGTAATATTAATTTAATTCTTAGATATTATTTTTATTATATAATCATCATCGGGTATTAATATATTCATATAAGAACTATAAAATAATATTTGTTAATTATCATTATAATCATTAATTGTGTGTGTGTGGGGTGTTTATTAGGTATTATTTATAATTATCATTTAAAAATATAAATAATTATTATTCGTTAATAATTATTTATTATTAATTGTCGTATAATTATTATTTAATATTCATATTATTATTTTTAATATTTTTAATATATTTATTTAATTCATTTAATTCAATTCGGTTGGATTCAGTTCTGTTTAGTTCAGCTCCAATCAGTTCAGTTGATTCAGCTCAATCAGTTCAGTTCAGTTCAGTTTTTTTGATGACCAACTCTGCTTAGTCTCTGTCTATTTACATTCTTCTATAAGTTGTTATATTCTCTTTTTCAAGTTGTTTTTTCATTTTGGAATTTAGCCAAGGATATTTAATAACATACTACAGTTAATATTTTTCCAACGAACGGTAATGATATACAACCAAACAAGTTTTAGTACATACCAATTCGAAACAAAGGACAAGAAGAGTGAGTCCATCTGGTGATTTTATACCAAACAAAATTTATACGTATATATTGACGTGTAATGTTCATTTTTTGTTGGTATTTTGGAATCCTAATCGATGAAAAGATGATTTGATATATATTTGTCATTTCTTAAATTTCAAATTACCGATTATATATATATATGAAATTATTAATTAAAATGGATAAAGGTAACAAGAAACTAATAAAATTAATTGAAAAATAGAAAGTATGAAAGTATGTTAAAATTAAATGTCTGCATATGGACAAAAATCTAAACAACCATGTAATAATTTTTGAAAAGATAAATGATTTGTTAATACATTTAAGTTACCACTTTATAAAACCAATTGTGAGTCATTGATTAACTTAACAATGTTGTTGGACCTACAATAGTGGGCCCAACATGTGCTCTCCTCTTTTTGGTAGTTTGCCATGGATCCAGTATATTCTCTTGGCTTGTTCGGTGAAGCCCAAGTTAGGTAGTAAATGAACTAAGCTAGGGTAGTTAATGTGGTAATGAGTGAATTGAATGACCCAGACAAAATTGAATTGAATTGAATTAGATTTGAATTGAATTAAATTGAATTAGATTAATAAATATATAGATAATATTTAAACAATAAGAATATGAATATTAAATAAAAATTATAATGATAAGTAATAATAATTAATACTGAATCCCCCCAATGTGTGTATAATAGTATTTTGGATATTTTTATTGATAGTTATAAATAAATAGTATTAATAATCATAAATTATTATTAATAATAATGATTAATGATTATAATGTAATTAATAACAATTATTTTATAGTCTTTGTATTATGTATTAATACTTGATATATAATAACTATAATATCTAAGAAATAAAATTAATATTACTATTTTAATAGTTATATTTAATAATATAATAAAATTTAGTAATAAAATAATAATGATTGAGTGGACGGTTTAAAAAATTGCATCATAAACCGTTTTTACGCGATTTGGATTGGTTTATGCTTTTGATTTAAACCATGTTTCCTCCTAATGATAATAGTAATAATAACGAGTAAAGGTATAATAAAAAAATAATATATAGATATAATAATAATGATATAAAAATAAATAATAATAATAGAGTAATTGTAAAATAAATTAGACCAACATAATAATAATATTTAATAAAATGATTAGAAAAGAATGGAGCCGAATCAACTGGCCCCGAAATGGCTATGTTGCGAAATGTGCCCATAGAAGCTCTTCTTTTTCTCTTTTTCTATTGTTTGTTAAAATGAAATTTGAAAATTTAAATATTGTCATTGTAATTCTTTCCAAATAGTTGTAATAATTGAACCGACCGTTCAAAATCACATCCGCATATGCATTTGTTGTTATTAGTTGATGGCATAATGATTTTGTTGTTATTATTGTTGTTGTAATTGAGCATTTGTTCGGTCGCTAATCTTTGATTTTTTTTATTCACGGGCCGAATTTTTAATCATATATGATTTATATAATTTTAATAAAAATGTATAAGGTGATAAATTAATCGAATCCAATTAAAGAATACTCGATCCAAAATTAACCCAATATCCAAATAAATCGAAATAAATTAACTCAATTTAATTTTTGCCCGAATAAATATTAAAACCAAACCGAAATCCAATCCAAATTTAATCGACATAAACTCGATTTCAATTAGAACTCTACATTACTCAATATGCCTCGTTTAAAAATTGAAATTAATACAACATAAATCTAATTTACTTAATATAACATAAACATGAAAAATCAAAAGACTTTAAGGGCGATCCATTTTAATCCAAACGATTGAATTTCAATAAACACCATAAATCCAAACTTGCACTTAATTTTTTTGTCGTGCTTGTACAAGGCCATTCCCTATTTGGCCTAATGGAAGATCTTCCCCTGTATTGTTGTTGTTACTGTTGCTGGTAGAGTGTCCAAAAAAATCTGATTAAAAATATCCGATCCGAAAATCCGACTATCCGATCCGGTTTTTGAAATTCGATATGTAGGTTATGGATATCCGGTTTAAAAGTTCTCCAACACCTAAATAGATGATTTCGAAACTACTACAAGGTTGAGTTCAACGTAGATAATTTCAACCAAACGTTACTTGGCTCCCAACTTCCCAATTAATTGATCAATCCAATACTTTAGCAAGGTCACATGAATTTATATGGACTGAACTCAACTCTTATGGGCTTGTACAATGGGTCCAGGCACTTCCCCAGTTCCTGAAGCAAACCTACAAGACGAAGGTAAGTTATTGTTGATGCATTTGTTGTTGTTGTCAGTAGCTTGATGATTTTTGTTATTATTGTTGTTATTGGTGAGCATTTGTTAATTGACGAATCTTGATTTTTTTGTTTACGGCGCCTAATTTTTTAATAATATGTGATTTAAATAATCTAAATATAAATCTACCACGTGACAAAATTAATCTAATTCGATTAAAAAAAATAAATCGGTACAAAATTAACCCAATATTAACTCGAAAGAAATTAATTCAAACCAATTTTTGCCCCAAATCAAATCCAAATTTGATCGACATAAACTACGATTTTAGTCCGTTTTCTACATTATTCAACATGACCCATTTAAAAATTGAGACCAGTAGACATAAATCGAATTGACTTGATATAATATAAACATGAAAAATCGAAAGACTTTAAGGGTGACCCGTTTTAATCCAAACGATTGAATTTTGGAATAAGCTTATCATAACCATTAAATTTCCTGTTAGCCTAATGGAAGATCCTCCCCCTACATTTGTTGTTGTTAATGTTATTGGGGTGTGCAAAAAAAATCCGATTTGAAATATTCGATCTGAAAATCCGACTATCCGATCAAGAATTTCGGATATCCAATCCGATTTTTGAACTTCAGATATTTGGGATCGGATATCCAGTTTTACAAATCGAATTTTCGGATCGGATATGGATAAGCCTTTTGAAATTTATGGAAATCTCCTTCTCTATTTGTACATTCATTTTCAAACTCCAAGCTAATTTAAGTTTTTCTTGATGCCTTGTGGGTGATCAAGTAACTTGGCTTGCCTTGGCTCCTCAGTTCTCGGTTCTCTGCGAATCGTCATTCAGCAAACGTGTACCGACGACAATTTTCTGCAACCAGCCAGCAGCCAAGGTGATCTTCTCATCTTTCTTCTTTACTGGTGTACCACAATCAGGATCGACGAATGACAAATGGTTGCTACCTGCTGATTCGTCGGTGTTTGTAGTTCTTCTCTGTAGTATATATAAGCTTTTTGACTGAAAAATAGAGGGCTTAAGATTTGGATTTCCACTCGTCAGTTCCTACAATTCTACATTGTTAAAACTTTAAAGTCGTTTGCTTTATTTAAAAGTAAAGATGTTTCTTATTTCTAGATTCACTTGCTTTTCACCTTAATAAAACCTAAAAAGTTTGAATTAGATTAACTACCGACTATACACTAAAATCTTTTAGCGTAGTCATTCTAAAAATATTAATGTCATATTATTTAAAGCTATGTGTAGAAGTTAAATATGAGGGAAAAGGCTAGAAATTAAAACAAATGCAAGGTATTTACAAATGTGGATTATTCGGTTAAGCGATCCAAAAATCCAGAAAGTTCGGACAACCGGATATAAGTACCAGTTTCGGTTATCATATTTGTTATCCGAAAATTCGGATATCCGGATTTCCGTATCGAATCAGATCCGGTATCCGATTATAGTTGACATTTATAAAACACAAACAACAACAACAAATCTTAATCTGCGAAAAAGTCAACCTATTCCCAATTACACGCTATGATTGTTGTTTGTTAATAGCATTCCAACCAAGTCTATGTTAACTCATAAGCTCCATCAGTTAAGAGCAAGAATTTTTGTGAGAATAACTATTATGAAATAAAAGTGTAAAAATAATAGAGGTAAATGAACTCCCTAAAAGGTTGGATCTAAATTCGACTTGATAATTGAATAAAATTAAATATTAACTGAAAGAAAAATGATTAAGGTGAAGCAAGAATATGGTACTATGGGTCCCTGGAAGAAAAAAGGACTCCAATTATCCTTTTTCAGAGATTTAATTAATAGTTGGGATGTTTGGGCTTATGAAAGAACATGACTTTGATGAAGGGATAGACTGATGAAGAAAGAAAAGACAATTATATACTCGTAACAAAATCGCTGAATTCAATCCATTCCATAATCAACCACCATAATTGATATCACATATTTTGTAGAGTTTTCTCCCTTATTTACAACTAATTTGTGGGTCATTGGAGCTCTTAGGAGCTATTTTGTGCTAACTATCGTATATAGTTGTGGTTTTGTATTTTAGTGTTGAATTGCAGGTTTTGGGGTTTCTCCTTATTCCCGAACCATTTGGAAGCAACCACAACTTTACGAGATGTTACGAGGCACGTAGGAAGGCTCACGAGTTCTATGGGTAGTTTAAAAGGCCCCAAGACCTCAAGCGTGAAGAATAGAGAGGCCAAGAGTAAAAGAAGGTTTCCGTGCTTTGATCAGGCAGAAATGAAACGATCAGGCATTATGTTATGATCGGGTATGAAGGTTGCGGACCAGTCGAACCCGACGATACCCGATCGGATCGGCAGAATATCATGTACCCAGGCCCCCAATCGGGTATTCACCGCCCAGCCCGATCAGGTGGGATGCTCGCCGCTGTTGTTGTGGCGCTGCTTGTGAGGCGAACATGCTGGGCTCGTATGTCGCCTTGCCCGATGTTCGGGTGGCTGCCCTGGCCCAATCGGGTGGGCCGTAAAACTTGGTTTGCTGCTTCGCTGCTACTATCTGAAGGCAGGGGCGCAGATTGATGACTTTGTACGTCGACCCGTCGAATCCAATGCTCGAACCCGATCTGGTCAAATTCATTTGTCGCGAATTTCGTCTTCTGCTTCCTATTTTTAATTAGACTTGAGGGGTATTATAAATACCGTTTTCCTCATTGTCTGGAGATACATATTTTATTCATCTTTCATTAGCTTTAGACTAGTTTTATTCTTCATTGAATTCAAGTTGGGTCAAACACTTTAGATTAATTTAGAGGTGATCAAACCTATTTCAATTTCCAATAAAGTTCCTGCTTTCGATCGGTTGGTACTCTTCTCTACTCTTTGTCTCTTTAATTACTTTGATTACTTAGTTTATTTATTTAACTGTTAAAGTACAATTGTTAGAGTTTCTAAATATTAGTTTTGTCGTTATTAATTCGATCAGCCTGTAGTGATCTCTTTCTAGGGTGTTAGATAGGAAACCATATTTATACCATGATTGTGATTTAGACTCTTATCGATTTCTAGGGTTTGATTAGGGTGATTGTGATGTAGTTGTTCTTTATTAGGTAATTAACGTTATTGCGCAGTTTCGTTGGTTGCTTGTGGTTAATAGTTGTTTGCACAGATCCGTCTTACGACTAGAGGCCTAGGACACGTCAGTAGTTCTGATTACGTAAGTGAACATGCGGCGTATGTTGAACTATGAGCGTTAAGTCTTAACCATAGCTCAACATGAGTATAATCCCCACGACTCTTGACTTAGGTTTTGATAGTTGTTGACCTTGTTTTGATTGGTGTAAGCATGGTGGACCGACCTAATACCCTAGACTTTTATTCCATAGTTTAATCCTCGATTTATTCCGTCTTCTATGGTTATTATTTAGTTGGGTTAATTCCTTCTGATTTCATCTGGAGTAGCTGGGGTGTTTGAATATTGATTTAGAAACTCTGGTTCCCTGTGGATTCGACCCCTGCTTCCACTGACTACTTAGTTAGATGTCCGTAGGTTTATTTTTGATTTGGTGACACGACTAAAACAAATCAATAATCAATTATCCCAACTTCGGGACGAGTCATGACAATGGCTATAGAAGGAAATATTGATCCTCCATAATCAACCACCATCATCAGCTGCCAGTAATTATAAATGGCAGCGTTTTGTAAAAGACGGTGTTACATTGGGTTAATGAAAGACCAGTCTGGTAGACCCAATAGACATCCTTCCAAGCCAACCTTCTTCCCACCACCCGTACACACCACCACCATTTACTTCCTCATTATTCTATTAATTATGGATTTTTATGCAAAAGTTAAGGTTTTAGGTTGAAAAAACGCAAAGTTAAGGTTTTAGGTCGAAAAGTTAAAAAATCAACTGAACTGGGCTGGTTAGCGTGTGACACGCGTAATTGGGCTTTTGAGTGGCTTATTAAGTGGTAAAAAGAGTTCAAAAATTAAATGGCCTTACACACGGGATGGAGGGAAAAGCAAACGCAATTCCTTAAACGAACAAACAGGTTACAAGTGGCACAAAAAAAGTTCGCAATCCACCAAAAAGATAATTAACTCTGAAATATTTTTATTCAATCAAAAGTCCCCCTCTAATGACGGTTAAAAAACGTTTAAATAGTCAAAACAAAACCCTAATGCAAAATTAAGCAAACATTAAAAACAGAAATAATTAAAATGTTGTTTTCGGACCCTAAACGAACTCGGATGGCTTAAAAGCCTGGTGTGACAAAAAGCGGTGAATTCACTTAGTTGAGCCGTTACCTTTCAAAGGTATTATATCAAACGTTCTGACAGCGTAGTACATAATAGTAGAAATCATTTTCAACTTTTTCGATGATTGGCTTCTTTGTCGAACTTTTTGGGGTTATCCTTCACACGTCTCAAACAATTTGTTTTCTTCTTGTGACTAAATCCAGAAATAGTACCATTAATACTATCTTCGTTACTATCATCGTGTTGTGCATGATGGTGATTTGCAAGGAGGTGTTAGGCCTACTCGTTGATGTACAAAGTGACCTAACTTCACTTGGAGTTTCATATGTGATTGGGAAAAGGGGGGAGAGAAGATGGTAGATAGAGAAGCCAGAGGAATGACTCAGAGGCAGGAGAAAGATGGAAGAAGTAAATATGTGAAATTAAAAGGGTAAAATGGTCTCCCCTGTTCATAAGTTACAGTAGCTCTCGTCATCATCTTTAAAAAAGTAGAGATTCATCATTGTAAATAATTACTTGTTCAAATGACGGTAGTTTATCAAAAGGTCTAGTAGGTACATTTTAGATGATACACATACTTGGGTCATACATACACTGGTGTATGTAGGGGTGTAAACTGGGCCGAGCCGGCTCGTAGAGGGGCCGTGCTCGACTCGTTCAAAGCTCGACTCGAGCTCGGTCAATTTTTGATCCCGAGCCAAGCTCGAGCCGAGCCTTGAATATCCGAGCTCAAGCCCAATAAAAATGCTAATGAGACGAGCCGAGCCGACCTTGGCCGAGCTCGAGCTCGGCTCGGCTCGTTTACTCCCCTAGGTGTATGTGTTACTATTAATATGTATGTGTTACTAAAAAATTACAAACTTACAATCGTTTGAACTTGTTTTATTAATTAATGATTTTTTAGTTACATAACACATTGACTTGGATTGAAATACTATATTTTGAAATTGAATTTAATTACATGGTATGGGTGAAACTTTTGTTAATTAAAATCAAACGATATTTGTTGTTTATTTTTTCGTCAATGAATAAATAATTGGAAGCTTAACGGAAAATTTACTAGAAATCCTGGTAAAGATGGTGAAGATGAACAATATGAAGCTAATATAAAAATAAATCCGAATAAAAATTGCAATTCTTATTTTTTGGTTTTTAAGCTTTAAGATTAATACAAATCTAAACAACAAAAACTTCATAAAACAAATCTTTTAAACAAAGATAAAGAAAAATTCATTAAATATAAAATTATCCTTCAAGATATTATAAATTTGTAATTTTTTATTAAAAATATCTTGTATATTTTAGTAGTAGCAATATTCTCCCTGTATGTGTAGCCTTTGCGGAGTACTGAGTTTAGCTCACTCTCCATTACTTCAACTAAGATTCGAACTATTGTATCATATAGTATGGGTGAAGGGGGAGAGTACCAAAGGAGGAGAAGGAGAGTACATGAGTTAGATGAGTTTAATTCATTGAATGCACTACTCATCATGATCTCCAACTTCTCATTTTATAAGCAATAGGATATGCTAATACAAAGAATATCTATTCATTTTGGTACATCTTTTGTCTTGACTATTCTGAATAGAGAGAACTTTTTTGTTGAAATATTTTCTCTACACATGTTAAATTTGTTCAGGAGGGCCCAATGCTATTTGGTTCTTTCAAAATTTGAAATTGTTGTATTCAAATATGAAAAGCTAATTTACTTCCAGAAAACACTTATTTCAATACAAGTAACTTACTTAAAATTCAGATACATCATGTCTATATAATGTTTAAGATTCAAATATTCATAAACTTTGAGGTGATGTATGGCATTCCATACTTTTGTTACCTCTTTCAGTAGTCGTTTCGTCCTTATCTAAACAATCTAAAATATCTAATTGATTTATTATGGTGTAGTGGGGAAAAAAGATAAACCATTTGTCAACTTTTGATCATTGTTGTTGTTAATTATCTTACTTTCATGACTGTGTCAAATCTCTATAAAAAAGGACTTTGTCAAAAACAATTATTATCAACCTCAAATGATTTTTGAAATCTCTACATTGCATATTTTTATATTGTTATAAAAACTCTAAAACGGAGAAGACAACTGTAACATTCTTGTTGAACCCAACTAAAATAAACCTTCAGTGTAAATAATTGAGCTAGCTATGTACAACATCATCACAAAACTGTAAACTATAAAATTACAATTTTCTCCTTTTGGACCAACTAATTAAGTTGCCCACTAATCATCCATCCACAAAATTAGGCAATAATTAGCTCCAACCAACCAACCAATTGCTAATGACCTTCCAATTCTTGCTCTTGACACGCTGGATTATGGGCCCTAACCTATCCGATGACCTCTCCCTATGTCAGTACAACTAACAACACGATTTAACGGGGATTTTTTGGTGATTTCATTATTTTTAATATATTTTCGGACTTTTTAATATTCCCCTTGATATAGAAAAATCATTATTTTTACCATTACTGTAAGACACTTCCAAGGTTCGATGACCCGGGCCGGAGTTTTAAAGGCAGGCTCATAGAAAACCGCCACCCATCGGGCTTTCCTTCCGTGGTAATGCTTCGCATACCCACGCTCCTAGCCCGTTACGACTTGAGGACTAACAATAGCAGCCGGTAAGCCACTTAAATAATTAACATTTACCAACTTGTTACGTACCTCATCCGGTAACCTTAATGTAAACCTTTCACAATCTTCCACCAATGAATGACCGGTTGAATGTGACCTAGGTAAATTTACCATGCGCCCGCTCTCACTCAATCCTTTCATGATCTCTTGTGTAGGAGTTTCTACCCGTACGATCACATCCCTCGTCATGATCATCTTGATCCGACGGCTCTAATTCATCTTCAGAATTTTGTTGATTATGCAATGACTCAAAGCTCCTTTCTTCACAAACTTGAACTTCCAAAGGTGCCCTACAAACCGGGCACGTGACATGGGTAGCAAGCCACGGGCCTACCCAATGAGGATGAAACCCGTAGCTACACTTGGGTAGTAGTTGCAATATTTCATGATCAGCAAATTCGTTTAAGCATATTGCACACTCTTAAGGTGTCGTTTTACCGACACGGTGGATTTTTACGTCCGAGTATAGGAACGTAGGAAAAGCGTTTACTATAGTAGGATCGAGTCGCGAGGAGGCTCTCTAGTCCATCTTCGTGTACCGCCACGGCTGGAGAAGGTCCGCCGTGAGGACGGATGCCTAGGCAGGCAGGGAAGTGGCGGAGGTAGACGGATATAAACCCTACGGAAAAGAATACAATGATCATGACAATGAGGGCAGTTGCCATAGAGAGAATTATAGTTTTGGTTCGGGAGGCGGTAGCGGTGGCGAGTGGTGGTGGTGGTTGTTGGGCTTTAAGTGGTGGTGCAAGGAGGAGGAGAAGGAGGAATAAAAGAGTGCCATGAGGATTAGCAAAGGAGAGTACAAGGCATGCCCACTCTTTGTATGGGTGGGGTGTGAGGGTAGAGAAAGAAGGGGGTGGGTGTGGAAGGGTAAGAGGTTTTAAGATAGTGAATGATAATTGTGGTGGATAATAAGGATTGGTTGACTTAGGACAAGTGGGTCCATTTTGGGGCCCGTTTTGTAATGATGGATGTGGGTAGAAATTTGTATGACCACACGAACTTGTTTTACATTGTCACAACTCTTTTATGCATTAATATCATGGGCGCATGAATGATCAATTATTCAATTTTATTCATCTTTGTCGATTTGATATAGTTTTTCATCTTTTGTCTTTTGTTTACCACAAAGCTTATTCATTTTACACATTATTACTATGATTAAGATTGTTTTTTTTCTCATTTATTGAGTTGTTAGTTGGCTTCTCTTTCATATGATAATTTTGCTTATTTAAAAAAATGTTTTAAAAAGCGATAAGTAAGGCAATAGCTTGGAGCAAATGAATGTTCAGCATACGACTGTAGGATAAGGTTGTAACTATATTTTTTTTACATACTCCATAGATATGTTAGTAAGGAAATAAATGTTACAATTTTTATTAAAAGCTTCGGTAAAAGGAAAAAAAACATGTCCACCTACGAATGACATGGTAAAATTCATCTCTTGATGACTTGGTTCTATCATATCAATGTGAACAGAATATATTTCAAGATAAATATGGACCTATTCAAAAATTTAATTATATATAACAAGGTCAAGTTAATATTATATTTGTGATGAATTAACAAGTTGATGTAATTGAGCCTAATGATAATTCTTCTACTTTCTTTTTAGTTTAATCATTTTATGTTTAAACTTTATTTACATGCATCATTTTCCATCATTTACGGTTTATATAGAAGGAAAAACATAGTGTCTTAATTTTTAAATATTAATATTTTGTAATTTTTAATTATTCATAATTAAAGATAATAGTCCAAATTTATGCTTAACAATCAAGAAAACTAAATGTGTAGATTAAAAAAATGAAGATAGTATTATATGACATTAAGCAGTACTTATTATTTTCTCCCTGTGTCTCATTTATAAAACATATTAATCGATTATTCATATTATGAACACAGTTAACTTAAATTACATCTATAATATAAGAATATATAATTGATCCCCTTAAACCTACAACTCAACGCAAACTAAAAACCAATTAAAGACAGATTTAGTGAAACACAACTTCTGAGAACACAATTAGCACATAGAACATGGGGGGGGGGAAAGTACTATATATAAAATGAGTAAATCACTCATAAAGTGGACTCTCAATCTTTCTCCTGCTAATAAGTGCAGCGCAAACCCATATTTAATAATTATAGACGGGATTTTCAAGTGGTAATTATCACTCTACCACTAAACTGGGGGGTATCGTCAAAAGACTATTTCAATCAATCTTAGATTCCTAAGATCATTTAATTGTTCAAGTATATTTCACATGCTTCATGCTTATACCATTATCTTGTTGATTTTTAGGTTGAAGAAAACATCAAAAAGTTGAAGGTGTGGGAGTAAAGTTGAGCATCTACCAGTTAAGAAAGGTCCAACATGACACGACATGACTTTGAATGATCGGGTATGAACCCTTCTGGGTTGATGAGGACCGTGGCACCTTCATGAACATATTATTTTCAAATCTTGGCGGAAGGTAACCATATTAACAATGGGTAGCCCTGACACATGCCATTTATTCAGCAAAACGCAAATACATAATAGAACAAAAAAGATTGGCATTTTGACAAGGTGCGACGTGACCTGACACTACATGTAACATGGAACAGATTGGTTCTTAGACCACTTGTAAAATTTTGTCACAAGCGACAATGCAGAGTTTCTTGATCCGCTCCCTGGCGTTTCGTTACAACATGAGACACGCTAACCCGAGGGCATGAGAATGTACGACCCGTCCCTTGTCCCGACTTTATGTGGGCCTACGGTACCTGCCGTTTTTACCAACGAAAAAAGTGATATCGTGCGACCTAAATTTAATCTTAGATGGTCATTGAATTGAATTGGTTTTGTGTTGATGTTAGTTAACTTTATATTACTAAACCTAAATGCAATTTAAAATTGTGTGAATAAATGGGTTGGATGATCTAATAATAAGCATATGGATATCAAAATTTTAAGTCAAATTCTGATATTTTAGATTAAGAAGTTTAAAATTTGAAATTTAACTCAGCAAATTTAAAGGTAAAACTATATAATAGGATTTCAAGTAATAACCTTAGTGTCTAAAGTTCAAAAATATTCTAATTTTTATACAGTACATCAACGTAAGCGTTTAGATAATGAATACTGCAATGATGTGCTATTTAAATAAAGGGTAATATGATATCTACGACTCAAATAGTTGTATATAAGAATTAAAGGTGGAAAACAATGATATTAAGTTAGAAAGGTGTCACAAAAATCACCCATGCATTGGTGTTATTAATGTTCTATAAATTACTTAATTTATTTTATTTAGACAATTATGTAATTTCAAAAAGTTGTGTTTATCATCTTTCTTAGGGGAATGTGTTACACATTAATGCTTTTTTAAACAAATTTATTTCTCAGCTATAAAGAGTGGTCTTTCCTTGATTTAAATTGTATTGGTAGCCGAAATGGAGAGAAGGATGGTAAGGACTCTCGCAATACATGCTGCATAGCTGTCACTTCGTGTCCACGATTGGGAGTAAATATCAAATCCAATGAGAATTGAAATGGTCCCTCTTTCAATTATTTTATTTGCTTTCAAAAATAAATAATAAACTATGATAATCAAGTATCAGTAGCACTAAGATGTTTAAACAATAAGTGAAGATTCCAATTATTTAAATTGTTGAAAATTTATTAAACTGATATTGTCAATGGATTGGATAAGCATAAGCTCTAACGTACAGTAGAATGAGCTGCAAATATAACATTAAAAAAGGAAAAGAAAAGGGGAAAAAATTATATAATGATCTAATTAAACATGACATATTGAATTAGCAATAATGTTGGTTGAAAAGTTGAGAAAGGTCTGAAATTGACGAATAAATTGGGGCGGGAGTTCATGAAAGTGATGCTTCGACCTACGGCTACTAGATTCTCTTTTTAGTTCTTGTTTGATGGGAATATGGAGTGCTAATTATTCGGAGATAGTTTAAATTTATCTTCACCTAAGATGTTGCATGTAGATGTAAAACTCAGAGGTCTTACCTCTTAATGACAAAGTTCTTCTATAGTTTCACTTAGGTTGAATTATTCAATCGAAGTACGTTGTAATCCTATTGTTCTTACAATTTGATTTGATTTTACTAAAAAATCGTGGTGCCCATGTTATACAACACTATGACAGAAATGGAAATCTAACTCCATTGAAGGAGCTCAAGTATAACAGAATTTGAAGAGGGAAATAGGAAAAGTTTATTAGTGCTAATGAAAACCTTTGGAATTATTGGAAACTTATAGGAGTATTTATACTCTAGTATTTGCACAGTGGGCTATTATAAAACATGAACAAGCTAATCAAGTAAGAGCCCATGTTGTACAAAATCAGTATATCCAACACACCTCTCAAATTGGGAGTTGACGAGCTAAAGTCGTATCCTTTATTCAAAGATAATTAATACAGTCCTCTAACAATAGTAGTCAAGGGAAGCAGGGTCGAATCCACTTAGACGGAGTTCTAAGTTAATATCCAGCCAAATAGCTACTTCAGACAAGATCAGATAGAAATCAGCCGAACTAATAATTAACTACTAGAAAACAATATAAAAAGGATTTTTACTCTATAAAATAAAGGTCTAGAGAATTAGTTCGGTCCACCATGCTTATACCAATCAAAGGAGCAAACAACTATCATAACCTAGGTCGAGAATCGATAGATTAGAGCAATGTCAAGAGATATGGTTAAGTACCGACGACCAGCAATTCAACATATGAGGCACGTTCACAAACATAATCAGAATTACTGGTGTGTACTAGGCCTCTGAAAGTAAGACGGATCTGTGCAAGCAATTATTAACCTCAAGTAATCAAAGCCCCGGTATTAACGTTAATTACTCAATAAGAACAAATCGCACCATAACCTATCTCGTGAAGACCCTAGGAAACTAATAGCAATTCAAATAATCATGGTATAAACATGGTTTCCCTCTCTAAATGGCTCAAAATTCAAACTACTCACTCATAATCGAATTAACAAAAACAAAACTAATATGAAATCCTAACAATTGCATCATGAATAATTAAATAATTAAGCTAAGTAATTAAAAGAATAATAAAAGAGATTAGGTAAAGAAGAATACCAATTGACAGAAAGCAAAGAACTTTTATTGAAATTGAATAGGTCAATCACCTTTAATCTAAAGAGTGTTAAACTAAACTTAGAAAAAGAGCAAATAAACTAGAGTAAAGAATGAATAAAAGATGTCTCTAAATAATGAGGAAAAGGCATTTATAATACCCCCTCAAGTTCACATTAAACAGAAACAAAAAGTGAAAAAGCGCGATTAAAGCACCGGAGCCGATCGGGCCCGAGCACAGTACCCGGTCGGGTCCACATACAAGTTTACGATCTTGACTCCTGGGCTCTGGCAGCAGCGGTGCAGCAATAAGGCAAGAAAAGCGGCCCACCCGATCGGGCCTGGCTACAACTTGGGCCAGCGTGTTCCCCTCGCCTGTAGCACCGCAACGAGACCAAGCGACCTCCACCCGATCGGGTCGGGCGGTAGTCACTGGGGGGGTCTAGGACTTGCTTCCTCGCCCGATCGGCCGCCGACTTTCATACCCGATCAATATTTATTCGCCCGATCGGGTTATTCACCGCCCAGTCGATTGCACGAAAGCCTCCTTCTTGACTCTTTGGCTCTCTAATCTTCATGTTTAGAGGTCTTCGGACCTCCTAGCTATCCGTCCGCTTTCGTGAGCCATCCTGCATGCCTCGTAACATCTCGTAAAGCCGTGGTTACTTCCAAATGGCTCGGGAGCAAGGAGAGAACTCCATAAAACCTGCATTCCACTCGGGCAAAAACCACAACTATGTGAGTTAGCACAAAATGGCTCTGAGCTCCAATGGCCAACACAAATTAGCTTGTAAATAAGGAAAAACTCTATATAAATACGTGATATCGGGGTGATGAAGTCAATCCCAGTTTGGAAAGGAGCATGTTCAACTGCCATAAGGTAGAATTTTGTAAAAACATCAGCCAATTGACTTGTAGTAGGAAGATAGGTGAGCTGCATCAAACCTTCCAAGACCTTTTCTCTTGTAAAATAGCAATCAATGTCAATATGCTTGGTTCTTCATGAAGCGGATCTTTAGCTATGTGCAAAGCTGACTGATTGTCACAATGATGTGACTTAATTAAGTTAAACCAAGCTCTTAAGTCTAACAACCAAGTCACTTCATAGCAGCAGCTGCCATATTTTATTACTCAGCTTAAGAAGATCTAGTAACATACATGCGATTTCCAAGAAATAGATGAAGAACGTAGAAGTAAAATATAACCAGTAATTGATCATTAGAGTCTATGCAGCCACATAGTCCGAATCAGAAAAAAGCTTGTAGTTGTAATTGATTAGTAGCTTTAAGGAGAATCCCTTGGCCATGAGTGCAAACGACATATCTTAAAGTATGTGTAAGATCTTGAAAATGAGAGAGGCTAGGTTGGTCTATATATTGGCTTAAGGTTTGAACTGAATAGGCCAAATCTGGCCTAGTATTAGTTAGAAGAGGAACCTTTCCAACCAATGATCTGTAAAGGGGGATCATGAAAGAGTGAAGTATCGAAGAGAGCTTAAGATTTAAAGGTAAGGGAGTTACAACAGGTTTGGAAATATCAAGATTGTGATCTAGACAAATTTAAAGTAGATGTTTAGTAACCCAATTTGTATGAGCCAAATGGGCCAGCTGAAGTAGTATGAACCTCAATGCCAAGTAAATAATGCGAGGCCTAAATCCTTGATGCTAAAAGTCTGATGGAGATGAAGCTTTAATTGATCAATAGTGAACTGATCATTACCAGTAATCAAAAATGTCATCCACATAGACAGCAACATAAATGTGAGGGAGAAGCTTGGTGTTGATGAAGAGAATAATCATTCTTTGATTGTGTATAACCCAAAAAGGGCGAGTAGGGGGAAAACTGGTGTAAAATCATTGCCTGGATGCTTCATTTAACCCATATAAAGACTTTATTTTGGCTACAAACTTTATTGCCAGGAAATCAGAAGACCCTCGGGAACACTCATGTAAACTTCTTCAATTAAAATCACCAAGGCATTATTAACATCCGTTGGACTATCCAACTTCTGCTAGCTGCTAGAGCGAAGACACCTAACTGTTGCCATCTTGACCACAAGAAGAAAGTTTTATCATAGTGAATTTGTACTTTTGTGTGTAGCCTTTGGCAACTAGTCTAGCTTTGTACCTCTCAATACTACCATGACCCTTCTGCTTAATCTTGTAAACCCATTTTACAACCTATGGGTTTTATTCTTCATTGATCAACAATATCCCACGTATGTTAGTGTTAGCTAGTGCTTGTAACTCTTGTTCATAGCTTCAATCCAATGAAGTTTAGCCTTGGTTCACAAAGACAGTCAGAAGTGTCAGGTGGGAGAGTAGAATGAGCTACTAAATTAGCCAAATGAGGGTTGGTGACTTTAGATTTTTTGTGGTGTTTGGAGGGAAAAATGCAAAACATAATCTTTGAAGTGAACAGGAGTTTTATTAGTCTAGATGAGTGTCTAGAAGATGCAGGGGAGCTGGTGGAGATGAGTGAGGTGGGTGAGAAGGAATAGGAGATTGAGAGATAATAGTAGATAAATCAAGAGCAGTGTAGTAGGAGAATGTGGAGTTGAAAGAGGAGCAATAGGTGATGCGGTATAGAATCGGGAGAGAATATGGAATAAGAGATGCGAGTAATTGATTGAAGAGATGATGAAGTTAAAGTGGGGATATGAAAAGGTGTAGGAAAAGAAAAATCAGGTATAAAATCAGTTTGGGTGAAAGGAAAAGCAGAAAGGAGTGAGATAGAATGAGGAAATAGATGAATTAGTAGAGTAATGAAAGGGAAAATGTTTCTCATAAAAGACTATATCTCTTGAAACATGTATTTTATGGTATTGAGATTGCGAACTTTGTAGCCTTTACGGAGAGACAAAGTAACCTATAAAAACATGAGGTGTTGCTACGAGCATGAATTTGGATCTATGAACTTTAGGGTGGAAGCAAAACACGAGCAACCAAACACTCTGAGAGAATGGTAATCAAACAATTGTTGTAAAGCTTTTAGTAATAAAACCAATAGAACTCAGAGCATTCTATTAATCAAATAAGTAGCACAGAGTAGAAACCACCCCAATATTTTTCTGGCAACTTGGACTGAAAAGACAATGACCTAGCAGTTTCTAAGGTGTTGATGTATTCTCTCAATAACTCCATTCTGTTGGGTGTATTACTACAACTAGACTGATGATGAATACCGTGCTTAATATATAACGTTTTTATAGGTCCCTCACACAATTCTTTAGCATTATCAGTTCCCCATGCTTTGGATCTTAGCATGAAATTGGGTATCAATATATGAGATAAATTTGCAATCACAGAAACAGAATCAGTTTTAAATCTCAGCAATTGCACCCAAGTATATCTAGTAAAGTCATCAACAATAGTCAAAAATATCTTACAACCCCAATGATTAGCTTGTGGATATGGACCCCAGATACTAAATATAGGAGTTGAAAAGCTTAGCAGTGGTGCATTATTGAACTTCTAGGAAAGGGCATTCTGTGTTGTTTAGCTACTGGACAGATTTGACAAAAATCTGCTACTAAATGTGAATTATTGGACCAAGATGAAGATTCTTGAGTTGATTGAATGGAAGATGTCCCAATCTCAGATCAGCCGGCGGAACCTCTTCTTGAATCTTGACAGGTGCAATAATGAGAGGTGCTAGGAGCTTCATCAGTTTGAGAGAAATAGAATCCAGAATGAGTTTTACCAAAGGCTTGCTCTGGATGTGAGGTCCAGAATGAGACAAAGAATCATTTGAGCCAAAAACTGTGCACCAAAGGTCTTTGGGGGATTGAAAAACAGAAATCAGGATTGAACTTGAACCAGGTACATATGGTGGATTATGTGGAATAAGTTGCTCATTGATTTTAACTGTCCCAATGTGAGTGATGGTAACAGTGCTACCAGTTGGCAAAGATACAGTATGTTTCTCACCTTGGATTATATCATATGAATCAAATGCAACAATATCATAACACATATGATTACTAGGGTCACTGTCAATTATCCATCCTAAACCAAAAGTGGACAGTGGCGGGAATGTACCTACTAGAAAAGTTGTACTAGCATTAGTTGATGAAGATGTGGAATTATATTCTGAGCCTTGCCAAGTAAGTCAAGTAATTGAGAGTATTGATCAGAAGTGAGGCCATTGAGAGATTGAAGTTGAGATTGAAGAGTCGGTAGCATGATTTCTCATCTTGTGGTGCCCATTGTGAGCAAGGCACTACTCTTTTGTAAGAATTTGGTTTGAAACCAGGTGGATAACCATGCAGTTTTCAACATCTCTCAGTGGAATGTCCACTCATTTGACAGTGATCACAATGAGTATGAGGCCTTTTAGAAGTAGATCTATCAGAATGTGTTTGTTTTTGTCATAAGGTGTATGTGATGATTTCTTGTGAAAATTGGAGGGTATGAGAGTTATGAAAATTGGACGTGAAGTGTTTGAAAACTGGTTGTTCTAGGATACCTTTGATTATCATTATGCCTTCTCCTCCAACCATAAAAGCTGCAGATTCCAGCAATACCAATCTGTGTTACTTCCTTGTTTTCTTCTTGGACCAATAATCTGCTTGTGTAATAGGACTGAGGTTCCATCATTAGTATATTTCACTAATCAATACATATGGATCATTCAATTTCATCAAAATTGAATCAATCTTTGATCCTCACTAAGCTTGTCAGTTTCTCTGTGATATTACATCTACATCCAGTCTGGGCATATAGACGAAGGATTCGGACTGTCTAATTCATCCCAAACCATTTTGATTTGTAAAAATTCAGCTACACTAAGATTTCCTTGATTCAATTTAGACAATTGTCGTTCTAAAGCAAACATTTGCGGACCAGAGGAGCAACCATGCTTTCCTCATGATTGAACAGATTTCTCCGCTGCCAATAAAGAGCAAACTTAGTACCAATATTCTTCTCAGGCTGTTCAAGATCAAAAAAATCACCATGTAGAAACCTGCCTTTTCCCACGTAGTGAAAGTAGAATAGTATTTTCTGGCATTTCAATTCGATCCATCGAGCAAGACCGAGTTTGTTTTTAGCTGACAATCCAATCAACATTGAACGCTTCCAATCTGCATAACTAGATCCACTGAAGCTAGCTGTAACCATTTTCATATTCGTGTCTTCCGAAGGATGAATAAAATAAGGACTAATTGGATCTTGTGAAGGATTTAGGGTTTGTGTTTGAGGTGTTCGCGAATAATTTTCTCGCTCCTGTTTTGATTTCGAATTGAATTTTGAAATTGAATTCTAGGAGAATTGAAATATTTGTGTTTGCAAATGAAGTTAGAGATTAAAAGAAAAAGAAATTCAAATGCGAATTGCCGGAGCTTCATCAAGCTTTGATACCATGACAGAAATGGAAATCTAACTTCATTGAAGAAGCTCAAGTATAACAGAAATTTAAGAGGAAAGAAAGAGAAAAGTTTGTTATTGCTAATGAAAACTAACTGATTATTACAAGAGCTTATAGGAGTATTTATACTGTAGTATTTACACAATGGACTATTATAAAACATGGGCTTATCTAATCGAGTTGGGAGCCCATGTTGTACAAAGTCCGTATATCCAACACACTACAAATACATAAGTGTTGCTCCATATTGTATTGTTAAAAAAACATGAGTAGAGTAGTACACCCACGGTTTATGAAGGAAAATCTGTTGATTGGCTTTCAAGTTGATTTTATTTTTGGTAAGAAGAAATGGTCTGGACCACTTGGGTCCTATTGAACAAGGTAAGGGGAATTCACACCTTACAAAGTGCACGAGGTTGACTATTGCTCTCACTTACCATTAGAAATGATACTACTTGGATTCCAGATTGTGTTGATTGACCACACAGGATACAATGACATAAGAATGTCGTGCTATTGCCAAAATTAGGAGCCTTCTATACCTTATCAGTACCCGACCGAAGCAGGTTGGTTCAAAATTTTATGAACTTAAATTAGGGATGGCAATGGGTCGGGTCTGACTAGATCCAGACCCATTAATTTCTTCCAGACCTAGACCCAGACCCAGTGGGTCTAGAGGTCACTGCATAGTGCCTTGAATTTCAAGTTTAATTGCATTTGCCTATTTATGAGTTCGCGTAACCATAATTAAGGTTTGTATGAAATAATTAACAAAATATGGCTAATAAAATCTTAAATATGTTTCAACATACATGTCAAATATCTTAATGGGTCCCAACTACTCGTAAAATCGTAATTCACTAGTTAATTTTTTTAAAAAATTTTATGTAAATGGGTCTGTGGGTAAGGTCTGGACCGGATCTGGTCTGATTTAGACTCGGATCCAGACCAGCTTGATAACCTCTGCACCCACAGACCCAGATCTATTGGTGTCAAAGGTCGGACACCCCCCCTCCCCCGTGGGTCTGTGGGTCTGAATTGGATCCAAAGACCCATTATCCGTACCTAAAATCGAGCCATCGATTGTTTTGCTAGATCTCATCAAGCTATAAAGTTACTAGTCGTTTATCGGTACTAATAAATTGTTTAACGAAGTCCAAAATCAATTGAAAACCCAAAATAGAGTAAACTTCTTGGAATATGTTTGAGTAAGGACTCAATACTTATAGGATTTTAAATTTTAATATGGAGTTCAACTCAAAACTTGGACTAAATCTTAGACTTGGTGTAAGGTGCTTAAATTGAATAACCCAGTTGTTGAATTGTATCTAAAGTTGCATTAACACAAATGGGCCAAAGAACTAGGCTCAAAATTATAGCAGGTTTGTTTTTTTAAGTCACTAAAAATGATGGGCTTTCATATTATTTTTGGATCTTTCAAAAAAATTTGGCCAAATATAAACGAAGAAAATTATAAATTTTGGTACCAAAAATTTATTCAATATGATGTTTTAGATGCCCTAATTTTCAATAATATCAATTTGGATATCTGAGATTTTCCAATAAGTTTAATTTAAGTAGCTCTTATACAATATCGATCATCCTTATATCAGCATATGATATATCGTTCAATATAATGGACAACAATACAAGTTGAATGTGTGCATCAATGTTCTAGCAATTATATAGTTTCCACTCATCCATCACTATTAAATGGGTCTAAATAATGGGCTTCAATGTGTGCAGCCATGTTCTTGCAATAATATAGAAGCACATTCTATGTGTACATATGTATGGTCAAAATTGACAAAAAGTAAAACAACGGCTGATGACGGCAAAGATTAATTAAACACCTAAATTAAATTATTAGTGAGGAAGTTCCAAGATAGGGGCCTGAGAGTCCATGGTATTGACCAAACCAGGATTCAGGTAACGCCCATGTTTTTCGCCGCACCAGAACAAATATCAGTACTGAAGTAGAAGTATTCGCGCAGTCGTGGGAGGCAGATACCGACCCTTCATTTGTCCACGTGTGTGGCTGTTTGTCGCTCAACTTGATCATTGTCTTCACCAACAAGACAAACAACCCCTTACCATGTTTAGTGGTAAATTCTACTCTCTGTTGAAAAGCATGCGTTAAATTGATGCTCTAACAGTACTTACTACTCCATTCTCAAGATGTCACTGCAAACGTTTTACTTGTTTTATGGTAAATCACCGGTGCATTCTTAAGTGGCCCTATTTAGTGCAACTGTAGGCGTTTAGTATGTGGAAGGGAGTTTAGAGATTAGAATGTGGGAAAATTGAGAATTAATGGATAGAATAAGGATAAAATAATGTATATCGCATTTCTTTATGAGTTGAAAATTGATTGGGATTAAACTATAATTGTACTAAATACGCTACTACCCTCTTCTCTCTTCTTTTCATAAAGGGAAAATGTGTAACCAACTTTAGTGGGCTAGAGGGATTTTTAATCTAAATTTCAATTTCACCAAAGATCTCAAATCCCCACAAACAAACATGGGATTTCTCATGTTGGGGTTAAAATCTCAATCCCTCCCCGTAATCCCCACAAACAAAAACCCCTAATAAGAGTTTTAAGTTAGAGTTAGAAGATTGGATATAAATTAGTGTTTTGACTTTTTGAGGGGGTATGACAAGTTTGGTACTAAAAGACTTGGGGGGATAAGTGACCACAAAACTCTAGTTTTTCGAAAAGTTGCTCAACTTTTTGGTGTTACAAATTGTAAAAGTCAATTTAACCCTCAAATTATTTGCCTCCCACACCGTTTTGTCCGCTCATGTCTTTATATGCGTTAAAGATATATTATTACTAAAAATATGGTAAAAGTACTAAGCCGTTCCTTGTCGTGGAACGGAGAGAAAGTGGAGGGAAATTAAGAAAGTTAGAGAGAGAAAGTTGGGGAGCACAAATTAGTAAAAAGGGTAATTTTATGAACATAAAACATAAGATTAACAACATAATCCACCCAGCCTGACAATGACCCGTCCACGCACGACCCTCACCACCACCTGGTGCCCACAACCCGACCACCCCCAGTGCAACCCGCCACCACCAGCAGATGACCCGCCGAAACCACCGTAAAGCGACCGCAGGCCGCAAACCACGACCAACCACCCCAGACGGACCGAACACCACCGCAAGCCACCACAATCAACCCTAATGCCACCACAAACCACCACAATCAACCGAAAACCACCCGAAATTAAGTCGAATGCCGCCGAAAACACGCCACCAAAGACGATCTAAGGCATTGAAAAACGAGCACTAAACCACCGATTTTGTGGATCTAAAAGACGTAGGCCATTTTGGGGAAAACAGGCAGAAAAGAAGATCTGATTAGGAGGTTGGAAAAAAGGAGATTCTAAAGGAGTAAGAGGCGATGGTGGTCGGAAAAAATGAAGGTTTTTTGATTTTCATTGGTTGGCCGATCGGATTTCAAAGACGGCTGGGTTGGTTGAGAAAAGAAAAGGTGTGGTGTCTAGGTTGGTTATGTTGTGTTGAGAGAGAGGCGACGGTGGTCGGAAAAAATGAAAGGTTTTGATCGGAAAAAATGGAGGTGGGAAAAGGAAAGGTGTAACTTGGATGACTGATGGTTGGGACTTGGGGTGGGAGGAGGGAGGGAGTGGGTTTGGTTTAAGGGGATTAGAATAAGTTAGAAAAAAAATAAGTAATTAGATGTGTTTATTTGGTTGGGTACGGGATAGTTATGTAATTTTGTCTCCTAAATTTCCATTTTAAGAAGTGTGTCACTTATTGTGGCATTGGAGAAATAGGAAAGGTAATATTAACTTATTAGAAGAGAGGCAGATATGCAAACAATATGTTGTTTTGGGGAAATTAATTATAAGCTATCAGTTTTATTTTTATGAAACACTTTTAAAAAAATATAGTTTATACAAACATTTGATCAAATCAATTAGTTTTACTAGCTAGTCAAACCAATTATCATATGATCTATCCCCTTTCCGCTATCCAAGTTTATTTTGAAAACTAAAAAACTATTGTTCTGGTTTTCATAATTTTGTGTTTAGTTTTCTCACTTTTTTCTCACATGGGCGTTTTCCAAGGAAACTTCCCACGAACTCAGCTACTCCAAATTTTTCTGCTAGCAAATCATAGTTTAGTGTGCAATCTTAACATATGAGCTCAATATAAAGATGATGCTAAACTGGTACATGAACCATCAATTCCAAGTGTATTGCAACCTTTACCTTGTTGGCAATTTCATATTAATTACAACCACTATTTTGATCATTAAAATGATCGCGTATGTAAGGGGGGGCTCTTCATTATTTGTGGGTGGCATCCTCAAAGTGGGGCCAGGGGCCCCTTTTTTGTTCTTCTTAATAAATGTGTCAAAGCTCACCTCCTGCAATAATTTTGGTAATGAGGTAGTATAGTACAACCGAACCCTTTAAGCCAAACGGGATGTAAAACCACACCCTAGACCAGAACACTATCGATCTTGTTGTGCCTATAGACTCTTCATATTCTATCACCGAGCCGGGGTGGGTAGCCCCATCCTTGAGGTTGGGTGATATGGTTGGTCGTATTTTGTGATCCAACCTGGAATGGTGTCCCTCGACTGGATGTCAAACATAAGATTATTTATCCCCAAGAACAACACATGGTAGCTGAAATTATTTACATGTCAAACCTGGGAGTGTCCCTCGCTGGATGTCAAGACTGAGATTATAGCATAGATTGCTGGGATACCTTTTATAACACCACGACCTTTCATGGGTTGAGAGTAGTCACCAGACATAAATCACATACCAATAATTGTCACCCAAAACCAAACACAATGGATACCAGCGTACTTGTCCTCCTGTGTGCGTAATTACATGGAAACTTCTCATGGGGTGGGCTGTGCCAAGACTAGTCCTAACTTCGATCCCCCTGCAAATGTAGGGTATATTAGCATATGAATTCGATGAAAAGAAGATGCACCTTGTTGCTATATATTAGTACAACCAGATCCTTTGAATCAATAGGAGTATTACACGTACGTACGCCCCTTATGGGGAACTACACACATCTTTGCCCTCTCTTTCTTCATTAAACCTAAATATCAAAACCCTAACAAGCTAATTCTCATCAGAAGGATTCAACCTCCTCCCTTTTTGGAAATGAGGCGTGTTATTCAATTAATCTGCCGCGATACGAAAGGATTCATTGTTGGTAGTGGACTTTGAATGAAGGCTTTCTTCTTGAAGATCTAAGGCAAAGTTCATATAGTATTTTCGCCTTTAGAATGATCTTTTATAGTATCCTTTTAAGATTTATTATCAATGAGTAAGGACGCTTCATTTCAGCTGGACGTTCAGTGAAAAGTTCTTTAAAATAGTCAATTCTTGGATAGGTATGGCTAAGATAGTTCTTTAAAATTCAACTAATGTCGTCTAATAATATTTTCACAAAATACTTACATTCTCTTTCTAAACACTAGCTACAACGCTTAAAATTAGTAACACTAACAATCAAGTATTACTTTTTATTTAAGGAACATGAAAATTGTCATTAATAAACCGTTATAAGATAAGTAAAACATCAATTGAAAAATTTCATACAATTTACTAATATGCCGCTTCCATACCGCTTCTTTGTCATGATAATTTCCAAACATAAATGAAAGTTGACCCAATATCTTTAATGTCTCATGTCATATAAATTTTCGTTTTCATATTGATGCTCTTGATCTGCAACCAATTAAAACCAACTCTGCATATGTTCAAACCCCATGAGGGTATCCATTGAAGACTTGAACACATATGTTACTAATTGAAAGTGTGAATAGGCAAATTACAAAGAAAAACATTACATATCAATTTATTTCAATTAATAATCAAATTAAACCAGATTCCTAAACTAATTAATTTTTGGAAACTAAAAAAGACTATCAAAGATAATGATAAAATGTATCCTTAAATGAAATCTTATCTTTAATTTATTTCCTAAACTTAATCTTAAGTCTCAACAACTTAAGTTTTTGTTGCAAAATTTTTCTGTACAATAGATCCATTATCTTCTTCCTTAATAGCGAAATGTTTCTTAACTATGGCCTATTCTTTCAATTTCGGGTTCCTTATTAGTTTCAATTCAAATTCAATTTCTTTGTGCTCTTTAGCAATACCAACTTACAAACTAATTTGTTACACCCTAATGTAAAACTAAGCTCCATTCTCTTGTAGCATTACTTCATGGAATCTTATTTGCTTTATTGACTCAAATGTCCTAATTGCTTATGAAGCAATGTTCCTATTAGGGTAATTTGGTAATTAGACTTTTAGCTTGTAAAGATAGATTTTCATCTCTCTATACTTATAATATTGCCAAGCAACCTCAAAAGGTTAGCCAATTATTTCCAATACTCGTACATGGTATCACGAGCCTAGGTTTAGAATTTTTTTTCTATTTCACATTCACTCTAACCTAAACCTAAAATCCATAAAAAAGAAAATTCGGCACCACCACATGGCCACCGGATCTTCCAACCTACCGGACGTTTTAGCCCGGCCACCGCAGCCCACCACGCCGGTTCCACAACCGCGGGTGGCGCAGCCACAACAGCCTACTACACTCGCTGCATCTTCAATGACAGGCTCGCCTCGCGCGCGACGCGTCGCTTCGTCACCAGCGTCGCGAACGTGTGCCCTTGGTGGCGCGACTTGGCTGAACACGTCCCTGCCCGCCTACACCGCGGGCGCAAGGTGAGCCACCACTGCGCGCCCGTCCGGACCGTATATGGGTGGATCTCCGTCCACGAGTGCACCTCGTTTTCCACCCGAGTTTGGACCGCATTCAACTCCTTATGCGCCTACAACCTATACTCACCACGCCTCTTTGGTTCCTCTCTTCCGCCGTTGCTTGCACATCAATTTAACAATCACGACATCACACGATATGTGACCATTAAATTAACGACTCCAGTTTTTTTTCTCGTCTGGAAGACTCGGAGTTACATGTTTTTTGTTAACACATCAGTTACTTGGTATGTGGCCCTGTCTCTATACCTTCTTCTGCTTGTGTTGATCAAATGGCAATTCTATTAATCCGCAATTCTCTGAGTATTACGTTTAGATCAACAAATTAAACTGTGGTTGTATGCTACTTTGTCACGTGATGTTATGGTTGATGTACATAGATTTACATACTTCTGTTGAAATTTGGAATGGATTATCACAAGATTTTTACATGCAAGTATGGCTAGGTCTATGGGACTGAAAGGTCCATTGAGTCATATGAAAAAGCCTGAGCATTTGATTTATGGAGGTTTTTCTGCGTGAAATTAAGATTATTGTTGACTCATTAGCTGCTATTCGGTGTCCTGTTTCTCAGTATGATGGTGATGGGTATACCAAGCCTGCATTGGATCAAGATCGTGATTATGATACCCTTGTTACTACTTGTTACAATTTCAAACGTCCTTGACCGTTTGATGATCTTCGCCCCAAGCTACTTCGGCATGAGCAACGCCTTGAGGCTAAACTTGGTAATAGCACACGACTTCCCATTAATAAACTTGGTAATTTGATTCTGTCTTCCCAAGTCGGCCCTTCGCATGACGAAGGTGTATCATATTCCCCAGTTAAAACATAATCTGATGTTTGTTCAAAAGTTAGTCAGAATAGTGCGCGCATAGTCTGTTTGCAAGTGTCTTTGTTGTGTTAAGGACAACAAGACCACAGGAGCAGTTCTGTTGCGTGAAATCAGTAGGAATGGTGTCTAGCCTATTCAGTCTCATCTCCTAGAGTCAGAGTGGTACTGGGGGAGTTTCTTGAGTGTGTTAAGGTCGTCTCCCCTTTCATGGCCACCAAGGAGTCTGGAGATGTTTGGCATACTCGCACTAGTCACCCTTCTGCTTAGGTTTAGGAAGTTTAAGTTCTAAAGCTTGATTCTATGTAATTCTAAGTTTCATGACGATTGTGCTCATTGCAAAAGTAGGAAAAATACATTGTTTGCCCTTTGAGTCTGTGACTCATCGAGCTCCTATCCTTTATATTTGATACATAGTGATCTTTGGCAATCGCCAGTTAAATCAAATCAGTTTTTCAATATTATGTGGTTTTTGTTGATGATTATTCGCGTTTTTCATGGCTATATCCACTTAAACTGAAATCTGATGTCTACTCGACCTTTTCTTTGGGGAAACTTGTTGAGAATCTATTTAATTCAAGAATTAAATTTTTCCAAAGTGATGGTGGACGTGAATTTGATAAAACTCCTTTACTACAACATTTATGATTCGAGAATTTGTTTTCGAAAGTCTTGTGCTCGGACTCAAGCGCAGAATGGTGTTGGAGAAAGGAAACATTGAACCATTATTGAGATGGCCCGCACTATGCTTATTCAATCTGAATTGCCAACCGATATTGGGTTGATCGTATTATCTGATTTATCCAATCGCCGTCTTCAGGTCGACATTACGGGGTTCATGTTTGCTAAACACCTACCCGTCCCCCTCGGTAAGGTTTTGAAATGTTTTGGTTGTGCCTGCTTTCCGTTGTTTTTAGATCCTAAAATCCATAAATTACAGGCTAAGTCGATTCAATGTGTTTTTCATTGGCTATACATCAAACTAACGAGTTGGTGGGTCTTTTCTTGTTTACGGCAAAGTTTATACAAGTGGTCGTATATTGTCTGGTGAACGTAAATTTCCTTATCGTTCACTTGTGTCTAGCACACCTATTGGTTCGTCTATGGATAGGTCTGCTGACCCCTTAGTCTGTTTTCCAGGTCTTCCAGCGTCTAGTGGGCCACGTTTATCGTCACATGGTCCTATGTCTAGATTTGGGCCGCAGCATCACTGGGGCACGTGCGGCAACCCGCTGCCTACCCGCAGGATGCGTGCGTGCTGAGGGCCGTCAGCCTCACACCAGCCCGCGGACACACACTAGCGCACGCGCAGCCGCACTCCCCGCCCACGCCTACCTGCTGCCTGCCCACGGACCCACTCTCCCGCGCCGCGCCCGCCTCCCCACTCTAACTGCGACTGCCCGCAGCTTCGCCCTCGGGTCTGCGGAGTTCTTGTGCGCTGCCCCTTGGCAGCCCGCAGCCTTCTTTCCGCGCCCACAACATCGCGTGACGCCACTTCCTAGCTCACTCCTTGCTAGTCCTTCTTCTCCCCCTTGTCCTTGGTTGTTCACTATGATGGTTCTTGTGGTCGTCCCCGTCTCCTAGTGTCCTCAGGCGTCCTAGAAAGTCGTCTCAGTGATGTCGATCCTACCCAATGTTCATACCATGACTACTCGTTTAAAGACGGAATCATTCCAACTAGGAATTTAATGGATTTAAAAACCGTCGTTGTTGAGTTTGAACCGTCTAACTTTAAGCAAGCGTCTAAAGATTCACGTTGGGACAAGCCGTAGTGATGAGTATGAAACATTAATTAAGAATGATACATGGGAACTTGTGCCTCGCAACAACAATAGAAACACTCTTGGTTGTAAGTGGGTGTATAAGATTAAATATAATTTTGACGGTTCTGTGGAGCGGTTTAGGGCCAGCTTGTTGTTTTTATTGATCATCAGCAGGCAGGTATTGACTACTTTGAAACCTTTAGTCCTGTAATTAAGCCTATTACAGTTCGCTTAGTTCTCACTCTTGCTGCTACTTTTAAATAGCCTATTCGTCAACTCGATGTTAAAAATGATTTCCTTCATGGTTTCCTCAATGAGGAAGTCCTATATGCTTGACCTCCTGGTTTTGAACATCCTTCTCAACCACATCATGTTTGTCGGTTACGAAAATCCATTTATGGTTTTAAGCAACTCCTCAGCTTGGTTCTCTCGTTTCAACAATTTTCTTCTCTCTATTGGTTTCAAGTGCAGCAGTTGTGACATCTCCATGTTCACTCTCAAACACACTAGTCATGTTATCATTCTCTTGCTATATGTTGATGATATTGTGCTTACAGGTAGTAGTTCCCCTTTGCTTCAGAAATTTATCAGTGTTCTCTCTTTCCAGTTTGCTATGAAGGATTGGGTGATTTGCATTATTTCTTAGGCATTCAGGTTTTACGTACTCCTCAGGGTTTGATGTTGTCTCAAAACAAAATGTAGTTGATCTTCTTCAGAAATTTCATCTTCATACTGTCAAACCCGTACGTACTCCCTGTTGTCTCTCGTATCACTCTTTCTCTCTTAGATGGTGAACTTCTTGTTGATCCCACATATTATCGTAGTATGGTTGGTGCATTAAAATATTTGACTATGACCCGTCCTGATATTGCCTATGCTATTAATTCGGTTTCTCATTTATGCATCGCCTCGTTCTACTCCCTTCTTTCTGTGTAGGATATTTTCCGGTATCTGCAGGGAACTTTTGGTTATGGGCTGTTTCTTCTTATTGCTGCTCTCCTACTGTGATGTTGCCTATTCAAATACTGATTGGGCCGGGTGTCTCGGCACTCGGCGTCTCTACTGGTATGCTGTCTTCCTATGGAAGAATCTGATCTCCTGGCGTTCTAAAAAGCAACCTTTTGTTTCGAGAGTCTTCTACTGAAGCTGAGTATCGTCTTTATTTCCTACACTGCAGCTGAAACAATTTGGATACGTCAATTGTTGGCTGATTTAGGGTATTTTCATCGACGACCCACCATTCTCTATTGTTGACAATCGTTTCTGCTATGTATCTTACTGCCAATCCTGTTCATCATGATCGTAGTACGCACATTGATGTTGATTATCATTTTGTTCGTGAGATGGTTGCTAAAGGTGGACTTCAGGTCAACGCATTTCCGACACAGTTACAGGTTGCTGATATTCTTACTAAGGGTCTTATTATCATTTTTAAACATCGTTCCAATCTATCCGTGATTCCTCCCCGTAAAGATTGAGGGGGTGTATTAGGGTAATGTGGTAATTAGACTTTTAGCTTGTAAAGATAGATTTTCATCTCTCTCTATATATAATATTGTCAGGCCACCTAAACGGGTTAGCCAATTATTTCCAATACTAGTGCAGTTCCCTATATATAATCAATGCTTTTATAAAAAAGGAAAAGTTTATCCACCCTTACGAGGAAAGCAAAAATGAAAAAAAAAGTACAATAAATTAATCTATGCATATATGAAGCTTTGCATGTATTCCATCGATCAATGCATAATTCTGTGGTAGGTTCACAACATAACGTAACCCTAAAAAATATGTCAGCCACAATAATTCTGTATCGCTTTGCGTGACTAGGTGGCGGATCTAGGATTGGGAAGGTGGGAGTGCGGTTGCAAAATAAATTAACCATCCGGTAAAAGCGAAAATTAAAAACAATGCAATATTGCAAAAATCAATGTAAATATAAATTTAAACCTTGTAAAAACCAATGTGTGTCTGCGTGAAGAGAGCAGCGGTGAGTCCAGGCCTCTAATTTGACGTGTATTGTTAAAGAGAGAGCCTACAATTAACTTTATTGATTCAGGTTTGTTTTATTCCAAAAGATGGGTTTTTAAGGTCTTTTTTGGCCGTTTCACCCCAAAAAGTGCTACATATCATATACTATAGGTTGGGCACTTTAGTTTTTTCTTGTTTTCGTATTTTCGGAATTGGGGTACGCCTGTCCCCCAATGTACCCCCTGGATCCGCCCCTGGCGTGACTTAGTCATCTTTAGTTGTGATTTCATCTTTCATTTGATCATCGGATTTAGACGTACAACTCAAGTTAAATTCGAGTTTTCTCCCCAAAAGTGTCTGTTAATTATCTCAGTGGCTTGGAGTATTTCAACATATCAAAGATATTCACTCGTAAAAATACAATACCTCTCTAATAACAATATGGTATTAAAATACTTGAAAATTTTATGGTATGTCTTTTAAAATATGATTATCTTTAGTCTTTTTATATCAAATGTTCTATCATGTTAATGAAAAAAACCTAGTTAAAAGCTTATGGTGATAAAAAATCATCCTAAAATTCTATACCAAGAAAGGAGCAATAACCCCTAGGCATTCCACAATGGATAAACCTTTAGTGCAACTCTTTATGTAAACTATATAGATACAGTGCCCAGATCTTAAGGTCATGAGAGTCAAAGATGTCCATAAAATTCTATAAATAATGTGTAGGGTATAATACAAAATTATGTAGTATACAGTATAATTTATACGCATGCAGTGCTAGAAATAGAATTATCTGATAAATTTGCACCACCATGTTAAGCAGTTCAAGCTATAGAAGGCTTAGGCTAGTGGAATGGGCGTAGTTGCGGTTCTGCCACATGCTAATGACGCGTTGGTTTGCTTCTTTCTTCCCAATTACTAATTTATAATTACAATTAATAAATTGATTATGCCTTTCGGGAGAACGTACTACTACTAATCTGGTGTTTTTCTTTATTGCTGAGTCGTTATTGTGTCATGATTATGTCTCTGAAGCACTTGGTACATTTTCCATATAAATTTGATTTGATTTCTCTTGGTTATGACTCTTCTCCTCAGCACTCAATCCTTATCTAATGTTACACTATTATTCCAACAACACAAATAAGCCTTATTCTTAAATTGATCCTTTCTAATGTTATAGACTAAATTAATTTCTCATGTTTCATGCTCCAACAGTTTTTAAATAATCGCATGCCTTATACTTCGATGTTATTTCATATCCTACTTAGCCTTGTTGTAATTTACATATAAGGAAAAATACAATCTAGAGTGATTTTGTTAGATTCATCTTAACACATATGTTTCAAATATCAAATATTCATAATTTTTAATTGTTCGTAGTTAGCAATATTTCATATGCAAGTGTTGGTGGCAACGAAAACGTAAAAGTCAAACTGTCTATGCGAATACATATTTCCGTATAAAGCAACGTATTTCTGAGAACGATGAAGAGTATAAGCTTAGCTAGAGCCCATGAATTACTATCAGAATTCATCATTCTAAATTTTTGGGAAAATTGATTAGATGGCTTCTATAATTATTCTTGTCAAGAAAACTTAAGACTACGGGTCCATTATCCTAGTTTGTTTTCAGTTCAGTTTTAGTCCACTCTGCTTTGGACAATACTTTTATTCTCACATATCACTATTCATTTCAGATTTTCAGTTCAATTCAATTATCTATTTTATGCCGAAGAGAATAGATCCTACATACACGCATATGTTCCCACGCATATACACACAGAAAAAATGCATAAACATTTGTGAGCTTATTAATTCTAAACTGGACTTATTTGCACTTGAACTGATTAGCCTTGAATTTATACATAATTTATCTAGGACTAGTTGAATGTATTTTTTTTAAATGCGTGAAGATAAGGTAAAATAGAGCATAGTTTTTTTTAGAGAGGAAAAAAGCAAGGTTTGATAAGAAGATAATAAGTAAAGCTTGCATCCTTTTTTTTGGGTATACCAGAAATCTTGATGAGTTATCAGTGGCTTTAGAATGAGAATCGATCCGAAAACTTTGACACCTTAAAAATCTAACCATGCATTGAATCATCCTTCATTGTCGAAGGATTGAGCTACCCTTGACTTGTTTGTTTACGTAGTTCTACTGACGAGCTTGTGGGGGTACGTAGCTTTTGGATCGGATTGGCGGATAGCGATAATAAGTTAACAGATGAGATGTGTAAGTAGGTGAGAATGATTAGATGTCAATAAATTACATTAAATACTCCTTGTTTTAAAGAGCAACATTAGAATCAAACATCTAAACACTTGTCAAGTTGCACAATTTCAAGACCAAATCGGTCGTCAAATATCTTAAACAGTGGGATCATTTGATGTAATTAATCAAAAAGATGCCAGTTGTACCCTAAATAGGAATTTCTCGTGCTGCTAAATAACATACGACTGTTTTGGCAACACTACAACTCTTTCTCAATTTCATTTAATAAACTAATCCTACTTGTAAAGTTTAGAGACATTATCAAAAACCGAATATGTACATTGGTACAACTTCTTGGGAGTTTATAATTGGGATTAATTAAGGAAAATGTATATCATGGAACGGCCCAAGAATCGAAGAAGTCATGAAGTCAAGGAAGACACACTGAAGGGGAATGTCTCATTGAAATTATTGAAACTATTTTTTGGTCCTACCGGTTAAAACTTCATAGAATGTAATATAGGATGATCTGCACAAGAATTACAAATAGGATATAAGTATATATACACAGTAGTTACTGTTTAATTCCCAACAACTATTATAATTGTTTTGGTGTTTGTTTAATTGTTTTATCTCACAATTATAAGGTTTGATCAAATGGAGTTTGATCAAAGTAATTAGTAATATAATTGAAAAAAGGAAAATGATAAATACAATTTTTAGGGCGGTACAAAAGATCTTAAAGGGAAATTTAAGTAACTTTCGAACATTATAATTCCGATTCAAAACATGATTTAAGCGTATATTCTCAATTTAGTTCTATTTAAGAAAACATGTTTAATGGTTAATTATATACAAATATATCATTACCCTTGAAAAAATGTTTAAGTTATGTCAGGTGTGGCTTAGACCCCGTTCAGTTCAGCTACCTTTTTATTGAGCGAAACTTATTTTTACTAATGAACTTATTTCTACTAGTGAAATGTATTTTTACTGTAACGTATTTCTACTGAACTTAATTATCTCTTTTGACCCGAACTTATGTTTACTAAAGCGAACTTATTTTTTGATCCATATTGTTTTTTCTTCTTTTGCATTATTAATTTTTATTATCTGGACTTATTTCTTGGAAATGAACTTATTCTTTATTTGAACTTATTTTTCTTTGGTGAACTTATTTTTACTGAGCCGAACTTATTTTTTCTGAATATTTTTTTTAAGGTGGCTGAACAAGGCCTTAGTCTTATGATAATGATTAGGGAAAATTGAAGCCACCTTTTAAAACCACAATTTTGCAGAAACCACTTTTCAAAATATTTTTTGCGAAAAAAACCTAAAACATAAATTTGTTTGTGAAAAGAAGTCTTAGGCATTAACCTACCTTTTTTTGGGGTATAGTTTGTAAATATAAGGAGAGAGAAAATAATTAGAGTGTCTTTCCCTCAATTTTCTAACGTGGTTGATAGGGAAAAGGGTAAAAGCAATGCCTGAAAAGGTGTCGGCACCCGAATGTTTGCCTTGTTTCTTTTCTCAAACAAAATTTTGTTTTGGGTTTCTTTTTGCAAAGTTTTATTAAAATATGGTGTTTTTAGCAGTTGATTTTTTTACCAATTTTTCCTAAATGATTATCTCCCAATATAACGAGGTTACGAGAACCAACTTAGCAGATAACTTGGAAACCTTGTTTGATGTAATATCAAGGAAACCCTCCCTAGTTGGTTTTTAATACAACATATAAACTCTAGCTTATCTAAAGGCAACTTAAGGTAGGGATTCCCTATTTTTATCTAGTCTATCTTTAGAGGGTGTGTTCAACAAGTAGTGGTAGAGATAGAGGTAGTGGTTGAAGTTGAGGTCAAAATTTTAATTTATAAATTTAAGTGTTTGGCAAGGTAGGTGTTAGAGGTAGAGGTTGAGGTAGGCTGCGGTAGTAGTTGTGGAAAGCTAAAAAGAGTGGTGGTTGAAGGTAGAGGTAGAGGTTAGAAAATATATAATTAAGTTTCTAATAAATAAAAAGAAATATTTTTTAATAGCTATTCCAACTGCTACTTTTACCGAACACTAATGTTTCTGTGCATTACTTTGACAGCTAACGACTCACAGCTACTACTAACCGTAACAGCTACCTGGACAGCTGTCAGGTACCCTTATAGCTGACACCAGTACCTCCCATGTATAGTTGCCGACAGTTAAAAGTCTTGCTTTGTGGTGACTTTTGTGTGAGATTTCAATTTTATAGGCTATAGACATTTCTTCCTACCCGTCCAAAAAGTTGTTCAAATCAGTAATTTGGCCTCTTAACATGCTTGTAAACTATAAAATAACAAAACTCTCCTTATTATATGATCTTCCTTCACAATTACTTAATTTATCGTCTCTATCTTGAATAGATCAATAATATAGTACTCCTATGAATATGTCCAAAATTAGAAAAGGCAAAACTTCATGAACTACCTTTTATAACAGATAAAATTACATTACAAAGAATTTCTTTTAAAAAACTACCTCATATAACCATATTAATTTCAAAAGGCAACCATTAAACAAATTCCGTAGATTTTGACCATTAAGTAATGTGTTTGACCGCACGTGACATCAAGAAAGCATCTTCCTCTCTCCCTCTTGGGTCATGTAGAAAGAAGGATAAAATGGATTAGAAAGAAGGTTACGTGACAAATATGAAACATGAAGTGGTCAAACCACCGTTACACGATCAAACTTATCCGAATTTGTTTAATGGTAGTCTTTTGAAATGAATCTGGTTATATAGGTGTTTTTTGAAAGAATATTTTTATAAGGTAGTTTTGGTAAAATATTGTTATAAAAGATGATTCAACGAAATTTTTATATTAGAAAATTTTAAAAACTTATTCCAAAGCAATGAGCCTTGAAAAAGACAAAGTGCACAATTAACTAGATTACATTTGAGAAGTGATCCATACTTGTTCAAACATGGCCTACTAATAATAAAGAAAATGTGACTTACTAGTATTTGGGAATAGGATATTTCTCATAAGTGGTCATCCATACTCATAATAAACTTTAATCAAGAGTGAAGAAGAGGAAGGGGTCCTAGTGTGTTTGTAGAGATTGGTTATGAAAAGTGAGACACAAGAGTCCTGCTAGGTTGCTATTACTAAGATGACTACAGAGTTTGGTCACATGGATTCTCCTGCCACTCCCCGCCTATACACTCATCCACATAACACTACTATTTAACCTTTTCATCTTTCCCTACTATCCTCCAAATTTTAGATCTAGTTAATGATTTTGCCTTGAATTCCTCAGCTATATTAACCTTTTAGTCTTACCGAATCTCTCTTTTCCGACTTTAATTGATCAAAACAGAAATGCTTTTAAGGTAGTCATAAACTCAGAATATAATTATGAGGAATTGAATTTCTTTGAATGATTATTATGAACCCATATTTTTAACCCAAAAGGCCAAAACTTGAGCAGTCTATATGAAAACTATACATGCACTGAAAAGTCTGAAGTCCAATTCTTTGTTCATTATAGATGTCCTTCTCTTCAAGAAAGGGTATTGGTAAGCTAGGTATGGGTGGGGCGGGCACAATTCAGCACAAGTTTAGTCTGAGTTGGTTCAAGTCCATGCTAGCCTGCACGAGCCAGAAAGGTCTCCTGGTGGGCTGTTCATTGGTCATCGTTTTTCAAATATTGGCACGAGCAAGACGGAATTAAGTTTTTAGAAACTATCGGTTTTTTTGAAAAATCAATTTCGATTTATTGAGATAAAGCTCGAGTTGTTTTTTAAAAGAGTGAAATAAGTTAGTTAAGAAAACAGATTTTGCAAAAGATGAAGACCCTTTTTAAAAGTCAAAAGATAAAAGGAAAGATGTTGTCCCTTAGCTTTGGGAGCAAGATTGCTAAAAACATGTTATCATATTTTTTAAACAATCCTTTGACCCGAAAAAAATATATATTGGGGATGATACGCAGCCTTGCCTTTCGCACATTTTCTGGAAATATTTCGTAAGATTCTCAAGGGCTGAAAAACGTATCATGCAAAGTTCCAGCGAGTTGAAAATGATTACTTGACTTTAGTGATCCTCAATCTGCTATGTAAGAAGCGCTTTTGACGACGACTAAGATCTTTTGGTAAATATATTTATAGAGAGTGTCGAGTTCGGTTGGGTTCGGGGTGTGTGTCCAATTTAATTGGTAACACTTGGAGTTAAGTGGTTGGGAGCGTTACTAAGGTTAGTAGTGGAGGAATCATTTGCATCAAAAGAGTAATATTTTGAGGATTCAATTAATAACATAGTACGTAGGGCGGATAAATCAGGTAATATTTTGAGATTCAACTAATAAAGAGCAATATTTTGAAATTTAAAGGTCAAGTCACATTTCTTATAATTGTGGTGGCTTCGGATCAATCGGGTAACATATAGAGTCAATTTAGTTGAGACCCAAAGTTATAGGGGTTTCTTGGGCTAGAATAAGTTTGGGATTTTCGGTCACAACTCACAGCATACTGTTTTATACCATTTTTTCATGTCGATTTTGAGTTGGATAGTTTTTAGCGGTCCGCACATTTATTTATACATTGTGCCTATGTCAAAGGAAAATTAGCTTAACCCTTTATGTACGGCGGTGTAGAGATTTGGTTAGATACTTCAAAGAAAATTCATAATCACATTGATAATTTGATATCATTAGCCTTTGTCCCTATCACTATTGAGTGGTCACATTTGAAGAGTGTGTTTCTTTCCTTCTTTGTTTTTTCATTTCCACGCTTAAAACATCGAGAAAGTAATACACTCGACAGTCGACATAAACAAATATATCCCACAAAGTGATATCACTACTTGTGGTTTAATTAAGAACTTGATTAATCGCATAAAACGTAAAGTAGATAAATAATTTAATTTGTCTAGATCAAAGAGCTCCTTTTTGCTGCTGATGATTGTTGAAAAAAGTGTACAACCCGTTGTTGGTCGAATTATGGGGAGAATGGGAAAGAAATTTAGCGATTACACTATAAAAATGACGGTGAGAAATATGACATAAGAGAACTGCATTTTCAGTTTTTGTATCCCAACTAATATACTGTAATAGTGTATTAATAAAGATTAGCAAAGCGGGGTTATTAGTAATGGTGTTTTACGTGGAATGGATATAAAAGTGTGATTTGTATTTGGTTAGCTTGTTGTTAATGTATTGCATGATGGATGTTATACTATCTTTGGCTTCGACCTAGTAATAAAACAAAAATTCCTTCGAAAAAATAAGATTAGGTGGTACTTGGGATATGGTATAGTAGTCTATTTTCGTAAAATATAATCTTTTTAATCTCTTTTATGACGTTATCACCATTTACTAATAAAAGAATTACAATTCACGCAAAATTGATCACAAAAATAGAGGTTATCTTTTAGCCAAAATAAATTACTAGTTAGTGCCTTTTTGTTCTCATTTTGTAGTGCTCCTGCCTAATAAAGACTATCTTCAAAAGCATACAAACTGATGATATAATTCAGTAATTGAATTAGAATTTTCCAATTGAAAAGCTAATAAGAAAGGTTTGGGAAACTCACAGATTATAGAACCTATCGCAGCCTTCAACCAAAAGCTTAAACTAATGGTCGAAGGCCCATGATGGGTTTTATACTCGATCATCTTGGCTAAAGGACCAAGACAAACCGCACGCCTCATTTGCCTAATCCCGAAACAATCGAACCCTGAAATTATCAAACACTTGAGACCCAATTAGTTTGTGTAACACGCTTTACAAACTTGCTACCAAAATCATTGTCGAAAGGTTGAAACCATACATGAATGAGTGGATTTCCCCGAACCAAAACAGTTTCACTAAAGGAGGCCCGGACATAAATCTTGTGGTTGCTAAGGGAAATTCTTTACTCTATGAATAGAAAAAAGAGAGGGAAGCTAGGATGGTTTGTCATCAAACTTGATTTGAAAAAGCCTACGATAGAATGGAGTGAAGCTTTATTAGAAAAACCCTCTTGGACCTTAACCTTGGCAACCATGCAGTTAACATGATTATCAAGTGCATCTCCCGGGCTTCTTCCTCGGTTTTTGGTGAATGGTAGAACTACGGAGAATTTCCAACACTCTGGGGGACTTAGGCAAGGGGATCCGATGTCACCTTACATCTTTAACCTTTGTCTAGAAAGTCTCTCAAGGAGAATCCATAGTGGGTGTGATGCAAAACTTTGGGCCCACTTTCTTTGTAGGAAAAGACAGAGTTCGAGTTTTCCACCTATGTTTGCCGATGATGTGTTGCTTTTTGGGAGGGTGGACGAAGGCTACCACCTTTAAGTGTGCGTGAAACCTTAAAAGCTTTTGTCAAGTCGGGGCAGGTGATTAATGGTGATAAGAGTGGATTAATTTTCTCCAAAAACACACCCCAGGAACATAAGAGACCTATTTGAGCAAACTTTGGACTTGTGTCAATCAAAAGACCTTGGTACGTATTTGGGACTCCTTAAACACAAAAAGCCGCGTGGCAAAAGTTCAGGTATAGTGGAAAAAATGAGAGCGAAACTTGCAAATTGGAAAACAAAATGACTTTCAAAGCGGGTGGTGTGTCTTATCCAATCTACACTTGGTACCATCCCCTCCCTATTACATGCAAGCTTCCATGCTCCCAATGACAACGCTTAATGAGATGAATAAAATATGCAATGAGTTTCTTTAGGGGGAGGAGAACGCTTAACAGAAATTACACCCTAGTAGCTAAGGAAAGAACTTTCCTACCCAAAAGTGAGGGTAGCTAGGTATTCGAAACCAAATCCTTATGAACAAAGTGCTTATGGCCAACTAGTTGGAAGATTTCACAAGGCGCAAAAAACTTATGCACATAGTTGCATCACCTCCAAATGTATGAGAGAGCATGGGGTAACGTGCTTTGAGAATGGGTCACCCACTTGGAAGGCCATAGGCGTAGGTTGGAACATCCTCCAAAAGAAAAATTTGTGGATCGTGGGGAATGGTAAGCGAGCGAGCTTTTGGGTGGATAATTGAGCTTCACATTGGTCCAACTTGAGAGAATGTCCAAGGACCTTTAGGAAAGTAGAATGTGACAAAAGTGTGTGTGAATATGTAGATAATGGGAGGTGGCATTTAGATGAGTTCACCCATTTCCTCCCCGAGCAAATCATTGGCAGAATTAGGACTTTGACCACCCTTTGATAATGACGAGAATGATATTTCGATTCCCAATACATCAACCACTTGGGTTTCTCAATCTCTATGGCGTATGATTCTCAAGTCAAGCTAGAGACCCAAGTCGTGAACCTAAAATGGATATGGCAGATTCATTGTGAACCAAAAATCCAGTTTTTCCTCTGGTCGGTTTTGGTTAGACAGACTTCCCCATAGACTCACCTTGTTTACTAGATCCTTAGTGGACAATACATCCTGCCCCGTTGCCTCTACGCTCTCGAGAGCTCATCTCACATCCTCTGACACTGCACTCTTCTCACTGTTGTGTGGAGCAGATTGGGATGTGTCCATGATGACCAAACTGAGAATTTTGTCGACCAATAACCCTGTCTAAACTGGATGTACTGTAACTTAAGGAACGACTCAGTAGTCTTTGGTCTACCGTCGAGTAACCTCTTTGCAACCACCTGTTTTAACCTATGGAAGGCTCGAAATTTGTCCATTTTCGGACCTAGCAAACCACCTCGGAAGCTATGGCTTTCATGCAACAAGTAAAACAACAAGCTTTTCTCTTCACAAAAGCAAACCCACAAAAATCCAACACTAAAGCAGCAAGTAAAACCCAGCTCCTTGCATTCCCATGGATTGAAGGTCTCATCATTCTACAGATCGTCATTTACACACAGAAACGACATGTGGGAATAGCTGGGGTAATCAGAAATGGGCACAGGGAGTGGATTACGGGATTCTGCAGAAAATATTTTGCTATTGATTGTTTGCAGCAGAATTAATGGCGATAAAGGAAGGGCCTGGAGCAAGCAAAGAAAAGAAATCAGCAACATGTCATGATCTTCTCTGATTGCAGATCTGCTATTAGCTTAATAGAAGGAAAACAAGATTTCCCCTCGGTGTATAATAAGCTACTAAATGATTGCAGGGCTTTGCTATCCCAGATTACTGAAGTTCAGCTTGCCTACTCTAGGAGCACAAACAAAACTGCAGACAGCTAGCAAAAGTATGTAGGGAAGGAAGACTCGCCCATCAATGTAACTAGGATCCATCCCCATCCCCCTGGTTATTGTTGGAACGATTATGTTTTGGATTGTAACAAGCACTATTTGGGACAAAGTTATATTAGTACTCCTCTTTTCACCAAAAAAAAGAAAAAAAACATCTCAACTTATTTTCCTTGTTTTCCTACTACTTTTAAAAATTTCATATAAACTAATTTGAGACAAAGAGAACCTCATATTTTACTTATGTAGAGCGGCGTCTCCTTGATTAAGTATACAAAACAAGGGGCAAAATAAATAAACCAAAAACATCATTACACTCATTGAACTAATTCAAATTGTACATTAGCTACACAAAACTTACAAACACAGTCCTACACTCCTACTTGATCATTTTATAAAGTAGGCCCAAAAAGTCCTCCAACTTGTAACCTTATACTATAGGTACTCCCATTTTTAAAACCTTTTAATCATAAACCATTGTGAAATTGCTTCCCTCCTAAATCTCTCTCTTACCCTGTGAAAATCTCACGTGCAAGAACTCATAGCCTGTAGATTTAACGATACTATATGATCAATAGTACTACTATTACTATCTTTACTATAGTGTTTTCTCTTGGAAGCTGCATCATCTCTTTCTTTGTTTTCTGGGTTTTTTGTATAGTCTGTCCTTATAAAGCTGCCAACTCTGTATAATTGAAAACTATTGCCTTTTTATTCGTGTCATTTTTGGCTTTTCATTGTCTTTTTGATGCTCTTCTTCTTCTCCTACAACTCCAACTACCCTCTTTTCTCCTCTCTTTTTCACTAATCATACTTTAATTATGGCTTTAGAAGCTGTTGTTTTCTCTCAAGACCCACTAATTACATCCTATAATTGCTGTTCTAGTAGTAACAATACTACTACTAATAATAACTTTGGGTTAAACTATGAGTTCTCTAATTACTATTCCTCTAAATTGGAGGACGCTCTTAAACTACCCTTTAATGTTGGGGTGTTTGATCATGTTTATGACTTGTCCAATACTTCGGGGTTCATCCTTCAACATAATGTTCCTCATTGGAGTAACCACCAGTTGGAGCAGGAGCAACAGTATGTACCTTTAATGACTTCCTCACGGAAGATCATCTCTATTTCTCTAGCGAAACCCCGCCGCCTACTAATACTTCTTAACCGTTGATGGTGGGGCGCGGAGGAAGAGGCGGCGGAGGAGCTGTAAAATAAAGTGGAACATCAAAGGATGACTCACATTGCTGTTGAGCGTAATCGACGGAAGCAGATGAATGAGTATCTTGCTGTTATTCGTTCCTTGTTGCCTCCTTCCTATGTTCAAGGGTAATGTTCTTGCTTGCTTTTTATTCTTGTTGGTTAATCATGTCTTAAATGTGTATTTGAGTAGTGTTGGAATATTTGCTCTAAAATTATTGGGTAGGTTCATAATGTAGCAATTATGGACTAACAAGTAATGGTTTACATATGTCTGTTCGGCAACAATAGCTGTGGTGACTGGTGATAGCTATTAGTTGCAGTATTGGCTGTGAGTTGTTTGTTTGTAGCTGTAAACAGTTAGGTGTCAAAGTAGCTCCATAAAATAGTAGGTTAACAAGTAGCGGTCTACATAATGGTATGTTAATGTTCTTAGATTATCTCTTTAATGACTAATAATTAGGAGGTTTTTGTTCTAATTTATCAGGGAGACCAAGCATCTATAGTAGGAGGAGCAATAAACTATGTGAAAGAGCTAGAACAACTATTGCAGTCAATGGAAGCAGAGAAAAGATCACACAAGCAGCACCACCTGCGACCACCAACAACAGCCATCGCCACCCAAAGAAGACGATATAAATGTAGGTTCAAATGAGTTGGGTGCTAGTACAGAGACATCAGCACCATGGCCACTACTATTCACGGATTTCTTCAGCTTCCCACAGTACTCAACTCGGTCCAGGCTAACTCGCAGGGACGGGGTCAGGGTCCGGGCCAAGGGAGCAGCAACTCGGTGAGTAGCAGCAACTCGAGTTTGGGTGACATTGAGGTGACAATGGTAGAAAGCCATGCAAACGTCAAGATATTAGCAAAGAAGCAACCAAAGCAACTAGTGAAATTAATTGCTGGATTTCAGGGTCTTCGCTTAAATGTTCTCCATCTCAACGTCACTACTGTTGACTCTTTCGTCCTTTACTCCTTAAGCCTCAAGGTTCGTCCCCTCATCATAATTCATGTATTAATTTTACTTTCTTTAATTTATTTGCTTTCTTGTTGGTTATTCTATCTGCTTCTCTACTACTCCCTCCGTCTAAAATTAATTATTTAATTAGATTTGGACAGCCATAATAGGGGAGTGAATTAGAGGAAAATTGATTAGTGATTTGGTGGGAAAGATTTATGAGTATGACGAACAGGTTGGTTAAGGGAACCCACATTATATTCGTTTGATTGAGTTAGATTAGGTCATGTGGCGCAACAGAATAATTGTGTCTATACCAACTAGACGACAATTATTTAGAGACGGAGGCAGTATTAGGTACTCAATTTGTTCCTTGAAGTTTTATCCATTTTAGTTTGTCTAATCTTATTCTTTATTTGGTAAGTATTTTTGTTCCTTAATTGTGTATATACTTAGTTTTGATGTTACATTTTCTGAAAATTTTGAAGAACGAAGGGTGTAGTAGGCCAAGTAGGATTATACACTTGTGAGTTGTTCAATATTAGAAAAGTTAGGGCATGTTTTGTTCAACCTATTTTCACCGATTATAAGAAAAAGTAAGTTTTGATAAATACTAATAAGTAAGAATATCCGACAAAAAGTAATAAGACAATATGAGCCTCTGACAAATTAAATAAGGTTCGAATAAATTCAGATTAGGTCAAATAAATACTAATAAGTTCTGGTAAGTTTACACAACTACTAATAAGTTGAGAAAACAAACAATAAGTTAAGATAATTTAATATAAATACTAATAAGTTAAAGATAATATATCCTAAATTCGATAACTTAAAACAAGTGTTAATAAATTGAAGAAAACATACTCATGTCATGGCAAATATTTTGTCAGTAGAGTCTTTATGCGGGCCAATTCATTAGAAAAATAAACAAACATTAGAGCCTTTGAACAGCTAATTAACTTAGCTGACAACACTCTTACTAAACAACGTTACTTTCTAATTTAGATGCATAAAACTCAGGTAGAATTGAAATTTTGTTGTACACATCAATCAGATTTGTCGCTAGATTATTCTAAAGAACACGAGCTATGCGTATCAGCTAAATCTATACGACAAAATTATTGGGCGTCGTTATTGTAGCTCCACTGCCTCGTCTACAGGAGTAATAATAAGCTTTTATAACCTCAATTAATTACCAATCTTCAGAGGGAAAAATAATTTATAAAAAGTTGATAATTTACTTAAAAACTATTTCATATTTTTGATCATATATTAATAAAATAATTTATAAAAGTTGCTAGTTTTACGGCTGAGATGTTCTTTTATTATTGGTAAAATACAATTAAACTATTAAAATTATCAAAGTTTGACTCAAAAGTAAGGTTAATTTTATTAACGCGTCTTTGGTAAAAGTAAATGCTGGGAAGTATGTACTACGCTCGTCACCTAAAACTACAAAAGCTCCATGCCTAGCTTGTTGGCTACAACCACAGAACCACCTCCATGCCAGCGTGGCTCGGTGGCTCACTCCACCTACCCGCTCTTTCACCTCCCATTGGCTAGCACCACGAGACATCACCAAGTCTACTAATCTATCACCATCAGGCGAAAAATCATTCCAAACTACCAGAAATTGAAGAGATCTTGTAACGCGTGAGTTATGTCGGCTTTTCTAAAACTAACATATATACCTCATATTTCAAAATCATAACCAACGATGTCTAGCCTGTTGGGGAAAATTTGTATTACCAATGCTCTGGAGATATAAGTTCTAATTGGTTTAATAGTTGAATTGGACCACCATAACGTAAGATTAAGTGAAAGGGTAACATTGGTGATTGTCAATTTTTCATAGTACGTAGTAGATGTCATGTGTATTTGTTAGATATGTTATACCGATTTATTTTAACTCATCTTACTTTAACTGAATTAAGCTAAATTTATTTTTATAAGGTGTTATTGAACCTTTTTTTGAAGTTACCTGACTTATATTAAATTATCAGAATTTATTTCTTCGTATTATTGCTGTTTTAAAGAATTCCATAATCACGTTATAATGATGTTCGCTAATCAAGCTTTAATTATATATTTATATTCAAAAAAATAGGTTGAAGAAGGTTGCCAGTTGAATTCAGTTGATGATATTGCCGCCGCTGCTAATCCTTATCCTTGGGCAAATTCAAGAGGAAACTGCAGATCAATTACTTTAGTTTAGCAATAGTAACATATAAAGCTAGCTTGATTTAAGCTTGCAATAAATTGTATTAGCAGTTTAGCACTAATGTGTGGGGTTTCAAATTATTCAAAATTGTTCCCCCTTTTTTCCATAATGGATTATAAGTTTCAAATTATCCACTTTTTCATTTCTACATACAAACTTTTTTTGGGTTTTTGCAGCATCTCAATGTTACTGTTAAATTACCCCTTTTTACATAGTCAGATGTCAGGTAAAGCATGATTTTAGAAGGACTTCTTTTGCATTATTATTCATGAAGCTTTTGTAATAGGGTTTTGCACAGTGTAAATGTGTAATGTGTATGGTTTTAAAGAATGCATGATCTACGTTTGTGCTATCATAGACCTTCAAGATTTTGCATAACAACTATGTAACCTTTGTGAGAAAAACATAGGTACTACTCCGTGCATTTTCTGAAACCTACCACTTAGTTTATTTTTGGTCCCATAGTTGATAGTTCTCTTAATTTCAAAGGAAAAAAAAACTTAAACTGTTAGAATCCCATATTTCTCTTAAATTTCAATATAAAATGTTTTTGTTTACTTTATTACTATATGATGATCATATTGTTGGTATAAATAGAGATCTACTTTTAAGCTTAGCATAGGGCCTTCCAAAATCATTGGACGGCGGTGAAAACTTTGAGGTATACAAGCATTACTATGGATAATGACATAGTACTTCCAATATAGAACTTTATATAGATTTATAGATTTTGATATTCATAGTCCTAGGGGCTATGTTTAAGCATTAACTATTTTATCCAAAACAGTATTGAATTGGATATCATTGATAAATCACGCGTCAATTGTTATTAGTTACTATCTATTTATACTAAATTAGGAAAGTTTCAAATGCTTATATTAGTTCTAAGCCTCTAATGGATATGTATGTCATTACCACCATTTATATATTACCTTCTACCAAACGGCTGTAAGGGAGAATGATCTGAATATATCTTTTTAAAAACAAAAGATCATAATGAATCCTTCTAAAATCAAAAAATTAGAGTTCATCTTATAAATAAAACAAAAAGATCATATTTTAATCTTTTAAAGTCGAAAATCTGATTTTGTCCTTTTAAAATGGAAACTCTTTTCCAGAAAATTATTTTCGAAAATCCTTTCTTTCTCCAAAAACGTCAAACTGTTTCTTGTCATAAGAACTAATTTTCGAAACTTCCTTGTAAAATTCTAATCTATATGAGTTGGTTTACTATAAGACGATCTTAGGTTAAACCTTAACCTCAGACCGCATAAGCGTTGGAGAAGCCTATGACGTGCGCCACACGCTAAGCAGCCCAACTAAGTTGACTTTTTTAATTTTTTAGCTTTTGCGTTTTTTAACTTTTCGCCCTAAAACCTTAACTTTTGAATAAAAATTCATAACTAATATCATATGTGGAATTGATATTAACAAATATGCTAAAATTGTTGACTTTTAAATTGAAAAACTTAACTTTTGAACCTAAACCTTGAACTTTTAAATATTAACATAAATTATTTTGTTTAAAAGTCTTACATTTAGTTTAATGTAAGACCGTACAATAGACCCAATAGGCATTTTTTAATCCATCCTTCTTCCCACGCCCCGCCATTCCCTTCACTCCATTAGCCCTATTAGTTATGAATTTTTATGCAAAAGTTAAGGTGTTGGTTGAAAAGTTAAGGTTTTAGGTCGAAAAGTTAAACAATCAATTTGTCTGGGCTCTTAGCGTATGGCACACGTAATTGGGCTTTTAATTGGCTTATTGGGCTTGTCTTTCATTAAGCTTAATGTAAGACTGTCTTTTATAAGATTTTTCCAATCTATATTTCAAAAATTCCCTTATAAAACTAAGAGTTTGTTTACTATAAGACGGTCTTAGGTTAAGCCTTAACCTCAGACCAGCCAAATAAGCCTTAGAGAAGCCCATGACGCGCGCCACACGCTAAGCAGCCTAGCCAAGTTGATTTTTTTTAACTTTTCGACAAACAACCTTAACTTTTTGCACTAAAACCTTAACTTTTGCATAAAAATCCATAACTAATATTATATGTGGAATCGATACCCTTCACTCCATTAGCCTATTAGTTATGGATTTTTATGTAAAAGTTAAAGTTTTAGGTTGAAAAGTTAAAAAAGCAAAAGTTAAGGTTTTAGGTTGAAAAGTTAAAAATCAATTTTTCGGGGCTCCTTAGCGTGTGGCACGCGTAATTGGGATTTTAATTGGCTTATTGGGCTGGTCTTACTTAAGCTTAGTGTAAGACCGTCCTTTATAAGACTTTGGCTAAAACTAAATTCCCTTTCGATTTTCCAATTTCATAAAACATGTTATCATTAAAATTACTTATTTTCCTAGATCTAGATATACTAATTTCATCTCTTATCTCTATTATATAAGTGAAGAGGTAGGGGTGGACACCAAAAAGAAAAAAAAGGAAAAATAAATAAAATAAATCAATGAGTTTATTGGGTAATTAAATTTTATTTTTTAGCCATCAGATTTTTAATAAAATATGTTCAAAACTTCTAACTAAAATATCTAAAAACCTACAAAGTAAAAATAAATTTAAAAAATATCAACGATTATATTTTACTGAGATCTATAAATAGACACTCACTTTACTGTTATATACTTTTGAATTTTTTTATTTTGAAATACATGAGTAATTGATTGTTCATGAGTGAAGGCACATTTGATTGAATTGAACATGATAAAGTATTTTTAGCATGAGTGAGAAATATGATAAAGTATTTTCAAGTACTTTTGAATTTTTTCTCATCTGGACAATGAGCAAAAAATACATTACCGAGTACTATAGTTGATGGTGGGAAATAAGGGAGGTTTTCAAAGTAAAATGAGTTCGGAGAATTTTGGTTGAAAACAAAATATGTTGTGTACATTCACATTTTATCATGTTACAGTAGGCAAAACACACATCATATGCAAATAAAATTAGGAATTTTTGTTCAAAACCACCGAAATTTTTCACGTTTTTAGAAACTCCCACCTTAATGAATTTTTCTTTTAAATTTTCACCTATCATTCCCAATTTTATTAGAAACTCCCACCACTTAATGATTTTTGTTAAATTTCGTTAACAAAACCGTGAAATGGGCCTCACATATGCATTTTATTATTAGTTTACGCTGAAATTGAAGTCAATTATATCAATTTAAGGGCAAATCCTCAACAAATTTAGAGCAAATTTGGAACAAATTATAACTATTTGGAAAGAATTATAACTATGTGGGACCCACTTAACGGTTTTATTAATGAAATTTGACAAAAATCGTTAAGTGGTGGGAGTTTTTAATAAAATCGTAAATGGAAGGTGGAATTTTTTAAAAAAATCATTAAGGTGGGAGTTTCTAAAAAATGAAAAGTTTATGTGGTAAGATACGACTATCCATAAAATTATCTACAGAAGATTATGAAATTTCATAAAATTATTATCGCACGCATCACGTGCATAAAAATCTAGTATTTACTAGCACAAAGCTCCGACAAACCAAAACTATACTTCCTATTACAGACATGAATGAATGTATAACAAATATCCAAGTCTGATTTCAAAAAACAAATATCCAAGCTTTAAATATATTCGTCGTCAACTTGAGCATCCAAGATCATCCAATCAGCTTTCAAAATCACTGCCATGCAATGCAACAAGTTATTTACATAAATGTGTTTGTTATGATCCAATACATATGAACATAACGTTTCAACAATACATTTTTTGATGTCTCGGGAATACACTGTACGAAAAACTAAGATTTATGAAAGTTCAGGGGTTTCTTTGTCAAGCGTCCAATCAAAAATATAAATGCATAATTTGCGGGGCAAAAATATTCTGCAGTTCATTCAGGTTTAATTGTCTCCATGTCGTGATGTACCTGTAAGTATCTAGCAAAAACATAAAGTTAGTTTACAATAGAGATAGTACTTGCACAGTTATATGTATGATCGAAGTGACTTCCAATAATTGCACTTGATCGATGCTCAACGTTACTACTTTCTAGTAGTAATTAATGTGTTTTGTTTATGGGATTATATTTCTTTAAAAATATTTTTAAAGGGAGAAAGATGAATGTAAAAAGTAAATGGAAGGGTAGATGAGAAGAAGGTAAGAAATAGAGAAAAAAAATTGGCCTTTCTTTGTGATTAGGATGGAAAATGATTTCCTTTCTTAGAAAAATTATTTCTACCACTAACAAAACTATCTTTCACCTTTTACAATACAAACAAAAGAAAATGGAAAAATGAGTTATCTGGAAAACCATTTTTCGTCCAATCAAACATTCTTTTATTGAAAGTTGTTTTACTTTTGAACTTGATCAATTTGTTGTCAAAGTGTTCGTATAATTGTGTTTCCTTTTATTTTTTTCTACTTCTTTTATTTTAGAAATTCATTTCTCCCCCTTCTTGACTTACAAATATGCTAACAAATATTTGAAATCTCCTATTAGAAAGAAAAAGTTGTTGGTCAAAGCATATTTTACGTAAAATTTTCATACTAATTACTATAATATTTTTCTATGTAAAATTGATAGCACTTTTAAGATTGATTTATTTACAGACTAGCTATAATGCTATATCATGAATGTTCTTACATTCTTCTTTTGAATCTCAATAATTGTGCCCTCTTTTCTAAGAGGACTTACATGTAAGTGATATCACGTATTTATATAGAGTTTTCTCCCTTATTTACAAACTAATTTGTGCGTCATTGGAGCTCTTGGGAGCTATTTTTTTGCTAACTATCGTATATAGTTGTGGTTTTGTATTTTAATGTTGAATTGCAGGTTTTAGGGAGTTTTCTCCTTATTCCCGAGCCATTTGGAAGCAACCACGACTTTACGAGATGTTACGAGGCACGTAGGATGGCTCACGAGCTTTATGGGTAGTTTAGGAGGTCCCAAGACCCCTAACGTGAAGATTAGAGAGCCAAAGAGTCAAAAAGGAGGTTTCCGTGCACTGATCGGGCAGAAATGGCCCGATCGGGCGAAGAAATACTGATCGGGTGTAGATGTTGCGGACCCGATCGGGCGAGAGGTTGCCCGATCCGATCCGAGGAAGCATGTCCCCAGACCCGATCGGGTGACCACCGCCCGACCCGATCGGGTCCACACCCACTTGAGCTGCTGTGCTGTGCTGTGCGTATTATTATAGGAGTGTTGGGCCTCGTTTGCTGGCAACCCGATCACAGACCCGATCGGGTGCTGGATCGGGTTGGCCCAGATTTCCACTCCAATATTGCTGCTGAAGCTGCGCTGACCCAGGAACGGATTGACGATGTTTTGCACTCGGCCCGATCGGGTACTGTGCTCGGGCCCGATCGGGTCTGGTGCCATTTGTCGCGAATTTCGTCTTTTGCTTCCTATTTTTATTTAGACTTGAGGGGTATTATAAATACCGTTTTCCTCATTACTTAGGGACATCTTTTATTCATCTTTCAATATCTTTATTCTAGTTTTATTCTAGTTTAATTCTCATTGCTCTTAGCTTAGTTAAACACTTTAGATTACATTAAAGGTGATTGAACCTATTCGATTTCAATAAAAGTTCCTGCTTTCTGTTAATTGGTATTCTTTCTTACCCTAATCTCTTTTATTATTCTCAATTGCTTAGCTTAGTTATTTAATTATTCATGATGCAATTATTAGGGTTTCATATTTGTTTTGCTGTTCTTAAATCGATTATGAGTGAGTAGTTTTCTTTCTAGGGTGTTAGATAGGAAAGCCATGTTTATACCATGATTGTGATTTAGATTTCTATCAATTTCTAGGGTTTGATTAGGGTGATTGTGATGTGATTTGTTCTTTATTGAGTAATTAACGTTATTGCGCAGTTTCGTTGGTTGCTTGTGGTTAATAGTTGTTTGCACAGATCCATCTTACGACTAGAGGCCTAGGACACGTCAGTAGTTCTGATTACGTTAGTGAACATGCGGCGTATGTTGAACTATGAGCGTTGAGTCTTAACCATAGCTCAACATAGGCTCTAATCCCCCGACTCTTGACTTAGGTTTTGATAGTTGTTGACCTTGTTTGATTGGTATAAGCATGGTGGACCGACCTAATACCCTAGGTTTTTATTCCATAGTTTAATCCTCGATTTATTCCGTCTTCTGTAGTCTATTCTTTAGTTTAATTATTTCTTCCCTGATTTCATCTGGAGTAGCTGAATCGGTTGAATATTAATCTAGAAACTCTGTCTCCCTGTGGATTCGACCCTGCTTCCACTGACTACCTAGTTAGAGGCCCGTAGGTTTATTTTTGATTAGGTGACACGACTAAAACCTATCAGTAAGTTTTGCAGAGTTCACAACTACTTTTACCAAACACTAAAACTACAACTACCTTCACAGCTGACAGCTACTTGTAGACAGCTGAAAGCCACCCCCGACAGCTGACAACTACCCCTACAGCTAGTACTGCCGAACAAAATCTACCTTGTCGGAGACAATTGCATGATACAAATATCCATGATTGTCAAGGTCAAACCTTAATTACCCGGCCCAAGTTGCTCACAACGTTGCATGACCCAACCACAAAGTAAACATCAAAGTTGCCCTATTCCCTACCTTTGTCATACCTCCAAACAAACACCCTTCTAGTGAAATTGATGAACTTTCTCAACCGCAAAAGCTCTTTTCTAGAGTAGGCAAAAGAACATTCAATGTCAAAGTTTATAAGCAGATCAAGATGGCCGAAGAAGACCGAGAGAAACCCGCGTTTATCACCATATTAGGTAGGAGGGCACGTTCTGTTACAAGGTGATGCCGTTTGGTCTAAAGAATGCCTGATTAAGATGTGGGACTCTTGCATCTCCTCCGCAAAGATAAACTCTTTCCTATATGGCTATATCAACCTCAACAGCAACAACAACATCATTTAAACCTTATTTTCAAAAAGATTACGGGCTTTTCTATATCAACCTCAATTAGTAAAATCTTATTTGAAACAAAAGTGCATATTGATATTGACATGTTGGATACTTCCATCTAGGACCGTGCAATGGTTCGTCAAGAATTGGACTGGACTAGGATAAGATAGGATACGGACAGGGTAGAATCAGGACAAGTTAGGATCGAATTCAATGACCAATTAGGACCATATCTCAATGAACAGTTTAGACTGGTTAGGACTGAAAATATAAATATTGATTTATGTCTAATACTTCACGGCATCATGCAAGAACCTGATGTGCAAATAATATAAGATGAACTACAGAAAGAGAGAAAGAAATGCAACGTTCTGAAGTTGATTGTGAAATAAAGAAATACTCCCTCTGTCCCATATTAGTTGCAACAGTTTGATTTATACACTGTTCATATGCCTTACTTTAACCATGATTTTTAACTAACATATAAAACCAATTGTTAGTAAATAGGATGTTCTTAGATTTGTCTCAATGTATCAATTTGACATTTCAATTTTTCATAATTTTTAGTAATTTATAGTTAGTTATATTAATGGTCAAAATTGCGTATTGGCAAGTGTGTCAGTCAAACGGTTACGACTAATATGAGACGGAGGTAGTATGTCTCGTCTGATTCATCCAGTCTTGGACCAGATTGGGCAAGAAAACCAGTCTCACTCCAATTTTGTTAAACTAGATTAATCGGTCGGCTTGACCCTAATCGATCCGCTTTTAGTCTACGTTCCAGTCCATACCGAATCTTGCACACCCTTACTTCCACCATTATTTAATAGTTGCAACCAAATTGTTGACAAACAGTTTTTAAAGCATGTTAAACAAGACAGATAGATAGATTAATAAAAATATTTTAATCATACAACAATATGTTACAATAATGTTAAACATTTTGGTCATTTACCTTATTACTCATCCTACTAAAATTGTATATTAAACAAGTTGATTGCAATTACTAAGTAATGAAGAAAGTGCTTACTTTTTAGTGAAAATAATGCTATCTATAATTCTTTCTTTAAGATGAACATGGTTGATAAGATTCAAATTGAAACGACTATCCCCCTCTTTTAGATGAGTGTGTATGACTCTTGCCCTAGTAACTCAAGCACAAGTGTTCCTCTCATTATCCTTTTTTTAACAACATTTAGGTTCCATTTGTTTTAATAGAAAATAATTTTCATTGAAAATCACTTTTCAAGGAAAATAATATGGCAAAATCTTATAAAAGACGGTCTTACATTAAGCTTAATGTAAGACCAGCCCAATAAGCCAATGAAAAAGCCCAATTTCGCGTGACACGCGCTAAGGAACCCAGAAAAATTGAAAACCTAAAACCTTAACTTTTACGTTTTTTTTAACTTTTCAACCTAAAACTTTAACTTTTGCATAAAAATCCATAACTAATAGGGCTAATGGAGTGTAGGGTATCGATTCCACATATGATATTAGTTATGGATTTTTATGCAAAAGTTAAGGTTTTAGGGCAAAAAGTTAAAAACGCAAAAGTTAAGGTTTTGGGTCGAAAAGTTAAAAAAATCAACTTGGCTAGGCTGCTTAGCATGTGGCGCGCGTCATGGGCCTCTCTAAGGCTTATTGGGCTGGTCTGAGGTTAAGCTTAACCTAAGACCGTCTTATAGTAAACCAACTCAAACAATATTCAATGGGTTTTAAAAGAAGTTTTCCGTTGTTTGTTTCATTAGAGTAAAACTTATGGGGAGAAGGTAAATGAAGTAAAAGAAAAGGAAAGATATGAGAAGAGGATAAAGAGTAGTAAGGAGTGAAGTGGAAAATGTAGCATCCTTCTTTAAAAAATGAAATTGATTTCTCTTCTAATAACATTTTCCACCTTTAAGATTATTGTGTTTCACTTCTTACTAAACAAATAAAGAAAATCAAAAAAGAGACGATTTTCCACTAAAACAAACGAAACTTATCTTCGCATTCGGAAATGATAACTCCAATAATTTTAGAGTAATACTAAACCTAAGGGCTGACCCATTAAGATTTCATGCCTATAGCAAAAGGAGTTTGTCTTTGGGCCGACACTACGGCTCGTTGTAACATGCACGTATTCTACATCCAAAGAAAAAGATTTGATGATGACCTTAGAATATTAATGCGGGACAATGATTTTACTTTAATGTCTTTGGATTAACTCATAATTGCCATCTTTTACTTATTGGAACAGACATATTAGCAAAGATGACACCTTTTTAACGTGATATAGGTGTCTGGGTATATTTTATAACTTGTTTAAACTTGCACATTAAATGATGGAGTTGAAATGTTTAAGATGGCTAAATATTAGAAATATATGACATAAATGTAATGTAAAATATAATTTTAGGAGTTTGGAATCACTTAAATCAATTATGCTACTTCCTCCGTTTTTATTTAAATGTGACACTTTTAAATTCACGGACTCCTAGGCAATTTTTGGGAAGGAAAGAGATAGAGAAAAAAAATAAGGGGACCCATGTGAGAGGAGAGAGATGGAGAGAGTTTATTGACCAAAAAAGAAAGTGTAACATTTAATTTAAAACTTCATAAAATAGAAAGTGTCACATCTAAAAAAAACGGAGGAAGTACTATAAGTAGTTTCTCAAAATAACGAAATCAAAATTTCCCTTTTTCTATTTTAACTATCATATATTTTATGTATCCAAAAAAGTGATACATAAAATTACACCTAACTAACTATTATTTCTACTAAGGGCCTGTTTAGATGTACTGAAAACAACTGAACAGAATTGAACTGATTGGAGCTGAACTGATTGGAGCTGAACTGAACTGAACTAAATTGAATTGAATTGAATTTAATAAATATATAAATAATATTTAAACAATACTAATATGAATATTAAATAATAATTATAATGATAAGTAATAATAATGAATAATTATTAATGAATAATAATAATTGTATATTGGATATTTTTAAATGATAATTATAAATAAATAATATTAATAATTATAAATTAATAATAATAATGATTAATGATTATAATGATAATTAATAACAATTATTTTATAGTCTTTGTATTAATATATTAATACCTGATGATGATTATATAATAATAATAATATCTAAAAATTAAATTAATATTACTATTTTAATAATTAGATTTAATTATATATTAATATTTAGTAATAAAATAATGACTGAGTAGGACCGTACAAAATTACATCATAAACCGTTTTGACGTGATTTGATTGGATTATGGGCTGAAAACGCAGGTTTATTTGTGCTTTTAACCTAAACCATATTCCTCCCTAATGATAATAGTAATAATAATGAATAAAGCTATAATAAATAAAATAATATACAAATAATAATAATACTTAATAATAATGATATAAAAATAAATAATAATAATAATAATACGAGCAATTAGTAATTTAAATTAGACCAACATAATAATATTTAACAAAATGGCTATAAAAGAATGGAGCTTAACTGAACTGAACTGAACTTATTGAAGCAGAACTGAACTGAACTGATTGAGCTGAACTGAACTGAACTGATTGGAGCTGAACTGAACTGAGCGAACTGAACTGATTCGAGCTGAACTAAACTGAAATTAAGCTGAAATAAACAGGCCCTAAATGTTGATGCATTTGACTATTTTATCAAGTTTAATTGTTTTTTACTCCCTCCATTTTTTTTAATAAGCACATTTTACCATTTTGAAATGTTTTTTTAATATGTATTTTTCTACCTTTTTCCATAAATGGAAGGTTGACCCACCTAATTATTACACTTCTCTCCTACTTTTTCTTTACTTCTCTCTATCTTTTTTCACTTTTTCCTTACTTTTACTAAACTTCTCTTCTACTTTTACACTTTTTCTTGGTTCGCGCGCAAATAAAAAAACGGAGGTAGTATCCAATTTCAACTAGTTTATCAATTTTGGTCTATTCAACTAATGTTACCGACTGTCACCTTAGTCGGAGTAGCAAAATGGAGTACCATTTAAGATTTTGCTACTATACTGCAGCTCATACGTTCATCATAATTTATCTAAATTTATTAAAACCTATTTTAGTCTGAATTAAACTTACAACTTATTTGAAAAATTACCTATTTTAAAAGAGTTTTTAGTAGTGATCAAATCAAGAAGTTTGTTCAAAGTGACATTATTATGACCTTGTGGGGGAACTTGGATAATGGTTTGGAAAGTTGGTAAGAGGAGATTCATATGAGGTACCTTCGCCAGAGGCATGACAGGGACGGAGCAACATAATTGCCCACTAATTTTCTTTCGAACATCATTGCATCTTCAAAATTATTGTTTTGATGATTCACTAGTAGTAGTGACCCACTCTCACCTTACTTATTTGTGATGTGTATGGAAAGGCTTAACCAAGTTATTGAGGAGGAGATTATCAAGGAAAGGTGGAAACCGATTTGGGCTAGCCGTAATGGTCCAAAATTGTCCAACCTCTTCTTCGCTAATGACATCATTCTTTTTGCTGAAACTTCGGTTGATCAAGCTGTTGTCATACAGGAGTGCTTGGACAGATTTTGTAAAGCTTCTGGTCAAAAGGTGAGCACTGCTAAATCGAGAGTCTACTTTTCTAAGAACATTTCTAGTGACGTAGCTCAACCAATCTGTGAAATTTTAAACATGGAAGCAACAGAGGACTTAGGCTTTTATCTTGGAATGCCTACACTTTCCGAAAGGGTGACTAGGGAAACTTTTGCTCACCTATGCGAAAAAATAGATCGAAGATTACAGGGGTGGAAAACCAAATATATGTCTTTGGCAGGGCGTGTTACACTGGCTAAATCCACCCTTAATACTTTGGCCTATTACTCGATGCAAACGGCCAAAATCCCCAAAACTACCTGTGATGACATTGACCGTAAAACTCGCAGATTTGTGTGGGGGGGGGGTGATGAAGAAAGGAGGAAGATCCATTTGATCTCGTGGGACAATGTGCAAAAACCTTTGGCTCAAGAAGGTCTGCAAATACGTTCAGCTCGTCAAGCGAATGCAGCTTTCTTGACAAAACTGGGATGGCGTGTTCTAGCAGAACCTAATGCACTTTGGTCACGTGTCCTTCGTGCTAAATATTGTCATGACCGTTGTGATATTGACATGTTCCTGCCTAGGAAAGGGGTGTCAAATTTATGGAGTGGGATCCTAGAAAACTCTAATTTCATTAGAGAAGGTGCAAGGACTGCCATTGGTAACGGAATTAGAACAATGTTTTGGGACCACATTTGGGTACATGATTGCCCTTTACGTGATGTAATTGTTGCACCTATTCCTCCGGACCTTGAGGATGTGACTGTGGGCGAAATGTGGGATTCATCTACAGGATGGAAATGGGAACTCTTTGCCCAACTATTGCCCAATATAGTGGTACGAAAGATCGAATCCTTGGAAGTCTCGATAGACCCAGAAATAGGAGACACCCTATATTGGAATGGAGCTTCAAGGGTGGATTTTCAATCAAAACAGCGTTGAAATTGATCCGGAAAGATGATGAGACTGCTAATGATAATTCTTGGGATTGGATTTGGGCTGCCCCGACACACCAACGCATTCGGGTTTTTCTTTGGATAACCCAACATGACAGATTATTATGCAATGCTAATAGAGTAAAAAGAAGACTCACAGAGAACCCAGAATGCCCAATTTGTCATCACCCAGAAGTTTGCACCCTCCACTTGTTGCGAGATTGCTCGATGGCGAGGCGAATTTGGTTGAAAATGGGAGCAATTTCAGCACTCCCTGGTTTCTTTGATTGTCCACAGAAAGATTGGATTTCCAGAAATTTGTTGAACACAAAGACGGTAAATGGCGTGGAATGGCCAATGACATTCTGCATCACATCATGGTGGATTTGGCGGTGGAGAAATGCTGTGATTTTTGGGCGAACTGAACATATTCCCCAGGATTTAATTGGATTTTTGCACCATCAAGTGAGTGAAGTAAATCGAGCTCTGGCAACTCAACCCATCATTGAAGCTTCAAGGAAGATGGTTAAATCTGAAATTTTTATTAGATGGGCGGCGCCACCTGATGGCTAGTTGTCACTCAACACCGACGGAGCTGCGAGAGGATCTCCGGGAGAGGCTGGTGGCGGCGGCATCTTGCGGAACTGTAGAGGTGATTTCTTGGTGGCTTTCTCTCTGAAACTGGGTGTTTGTTCTTCTCTGAGAGCTGAACTCAAAGCATTGAAACAGGGGACTTCAAATTGCCAAGGAAATGGGGGTCAATAAGTTGATGGTACAGATGGACAATATGACATGCGTGCAATTTTTCAATGCCCCACATTCATACTGTGGTGAATGCCTACAGTTGGTACGGACTTGTGAGAGTTTAATAGCTGACTCGGGATGGGACATTAAAATTATGCATTGCTATCGGGAAGCAAATAAAGTGGCAGATTGGCTTGCAAATTATGGAGTGGATCAAGATATTTCTTTTCGTATTTTTCATGAAATTCCTACGGGTCTAGGCTATTTATTAGTAGATGATGTTAGTGGAGTGGCATGGCCACGTTTTGTTCTTTCTTAATTTTTGTTAGCTTGTAATTGAGGCCTCGTCCTCTCTTTTGCATCAAAAAAATTTAGGACTTGGTGACCGTTCCAAGATTAATCTGTATTATACTTTTAACACTTTAAGACAATTTAAATTTAGTGTAGAAAAGTTAGCAAAACATTACAAATTATTAGTTTTATTTGTAAATACAATATAGTTGGGACTTATAGTAGAAAATGGGTAATAGTTGAGCCCTTTCTTGTTAATTTTTCTATTAGAATAATGTAACTTAATTATTGTTTTTAACAGTTCCCCCCTTCCCTCCGCCTCTGAGTGGAACAATGGTTAGAGCATTTAGTTTCTATACATGAGGTCGCGGGTTCAAAATTTCTCATTGATAATTTGCATATGTTTTTATGAGAATAACGTAGATAAAATGTTGTTGAAAGAAGGGAGAATAAGACGTGGTGGATTAGAATCCGTGCTTACGCTTTTAATACATAGAAGTATATAAATTTGGTTGGTCTTCATATCTTTTTAATCCATAGCAAGTTCATCTACTAATATTTAGGCCCTGTTTTTCTTTTAACATATTCCCAATTTTTTTAAAAGTTTATTTCATTTCTATTCCATTGTTGTTACTGTTTCTGCCAAGAAACTTAAGATGAGATGATGATGATTTTGGGATGATCACGTGCAGTCTTGGCTCGAACCACGTGTTAGCTGGATGACCTACAAAACAGACGGAAGACTAACCCGGGGGATTTCCGGGTGAAGCCGCTCCGATGCCTAAGTCATCGATGCGGAGTTGTGATGAGAATGATGATGTAAGCTTATGTAAGCAATAAAGGGGGTAGGTAGATAAAATGATTAATTACCCTTTACTGATTGGGTGGTTGATGCTTTTATAGACAGAGATTCCTAGGAAAGGAATCTGGCGATGTGGATCTTTACTGCTGTGACTTACAGTCCCAGGTTATCTGGAGCAGGAGTATTTTTGTCTTTTCCATGAGGAATTGGGCTAGCCACAAGGTGGGCCCAAACAGTTACTATTATAGTAATTTGTGTTGAGGGTGTTGTTATTGTTATTGCTTTTATTATTAACGTCAATAGTTACCTAGGGGTGGTATAATGAGGGTAATAGTTCCGCTCATTTTTCCATTTCTTTTCTATTAACATCATCTTATCCTCTCCATCATCAGTCCACCAGTCTACCCCTTATTGTCACCTTTAAATGCTTTAGTATTTCTATATTTGACTTTTATTACTCTTTAATACATTACCTTCAATCTAAACATACTTTAAAAGACAATAAAAAGGGGGAAATAACTAATCGGTGTTAACTTTGAACTTACTACACCCAAATTATAGCCCAGTATCTAGAGATTGCCATTTAAGGGCCCAGACATCATATATGAACTCTCGTTGCATTATGGCAAAACGCTCAAAATGTTGTAAGTCAAAGTTTGCGCTGCAAACTTTGCAAAAGGTGAATGTCATTTAATGCTATTACTGTAATACTTGCTGATTGCTTTTGTACATTGTTATTGTACAGTAAGTTATACGCCTATATATATCAGCGTTTGGTGAATGAAAATTTTGCACCGAGTATAAACCTTTTCTCAGTATTTCTCTCTTCTGCCTAGTTTCTCTCTTAAATCTGTCTTCATCTTTTCACAACACGTTATCAGCACGAGTTTGTTTACAAAAACCAAAAGGTATTTTTAACCTTTAATCTTTCAAACTCCGGTATCCAATTTTTCTAGTCTCACCCTTTTTCACTATCCTAACATGGATCAACAAAGTAACAGAATCAATGTTGTTTTCCACAATGTTTCTCTCTGTTGCATACATTTAATTGTAGAACGTAACACCGTCCCTTTCGCTACCAACCCAGCTAGGGGGATTGTAAGTCATCCTTTTCGCACTGACCTCAACAACGGTACTAATGTCCGTACCAGTGAAAATCCACAAACCCCTGTTCCCAACACCAATAATAATCCTCCAGCACCACCAACTGAAAATCCACCACCACCAAATAATAAAAGAAATAGGGACGAACAGGAAGGAACTAGTAGCAAACGTCACCATGCCACTAGCCCGTAAATTAAATAGTAATTTGACAATAACACCACCTTTATGGAGGGCAAGGACACTTTAATTTATGTTATTTTATTTTGTTGTACCACCTGTATGGCAGGTTATTTTCATTTACCGCCTATATGGCAGGTTGTTTTTTTTATTTGCCGCCTATATGGCTGGCTGACAGTAGTAAATTCTTTTTTGCCCTTTTATTGTCAATATATGAAGGAGTAGCTAACCTAGAACCGTATTACATATTTATTTCCTTTACTATGTGTTATTTCCTTTATATGACATTTGTAGTTATATTTATTATCATTTTTACACTTACCGACATGCATAATAGTAAAATTATATTTAGTACACATAAATACTCCAACTAAAATTTTATTGCATTATATTCTTTGAACAACTGTAGATAAATATACAACAAACTGTACAGTTAAGGATAACCCTCTATAAAAGCGGATTACCCATCCCCAATTTCACCACATATCTCTTATCTTCTTCCATCTTTTACTCAAACCCACAATTTTTTTTTCCTTCCTCCATTTTTCCCGGCCACCATGCCCAACGCCGAACACAACCGCCCTCCACCCTCCTCTTCTTCTTTTGAGGAAGATTTTAGAAAAATAAAACTCTACTTGTTCCTTATAGCCGGTTTATTTGTCCTTCTCATGGCATTAATGATATTTCTCCTCATACACAAGTAGGAACCATGATATCACACACTTTCTCCCCGGTGAAACGGTGAAAATGCATGTGTTTTTTTGTCTTCATATGCATTTCTAGGAAGTATTTTTGTTATTTTAGCTTATTTTTGTACTTTCTGTGTTTTTATTATAAGTTATTATTTTGCTTGTAATATTTTAATGTTATGTCTTGTTTTGTTTTATTTTGTAATATTTATAATTATAAATGATATTAATCAGGGGGAGATATTATATGTGATTTGTTATCATTTACTAATTTCATTCTATTAACTACCTTATTGTAGCTATAATGGGAGATTTAATGAAAAGACAATTCAATGTCCTAGATTTGTCCGGAAATAAATTTCTGGAATGGACGGTAGATGCCCAGATGAATTTAAAGGCTCAAGGACTTGAGCATACTATTAAAGATCAAACTGTCAATATAGGCTCAAGTACGGCCCAAGAAATTAAATTGGCCACTGAACAAGAAAAGGCCAGGGCCTTGGTTCTTTTGAGACACCACCTGCATGAAAGCCTAAAAAACTGAATACTTATTGGTGGAAGATCCAAAAGAACTATGGAACAGCCTGATATGGCCACCATAAAAATATTCTCCTCCCCAAGGCATTATTCGAATGGACTAATCTAAGGTTCCAAGATTTTAAATGCATCAGTGACTACAATTCAACACTGTTTAGAATTATATCACTGCTGAAATATTGTGATCATCCGATCACTGAGGAACAAATGCTAGAGAAAACTCTCTTTACATTCCATGCCTCAAATATTATATTACAGCAACAATACAGAGAAAGGGGCTTTAAAAAATATTCTGAGCTAATCTCTGTATTGTTGGTGGCTGAGCAAAATAATGATCTTTTACTAAAGAATCATAATCTTAAACCAACTGGGTCTTTGGCATTCCAAGAGGCGAATGCAGTAGAAAGCTCAGACCTACCTGAATCAAATGCTGTAAATAGAGGTGGGCGTGGAAATGGCCGTGGGAAAGGACGTGGAAACAATCGTGGTCGAGGCCGAGGCCGAGGTAAAGGATATTTCCCCAAAAATAATAATAACTTCAAAAACAATGAGAGGGGGCAACAATACCACAAGCATGATAATCAGAAGGCAAAAGATATATGCTTTAGATGTGGTATATCTGGGCACTGGGGGCGTACATGTCGAACAGCCAAGCATTTGGTAGATCTCTACCAGGCTTCTAAGAAAAATAAAGGAAAAGATGCAAAAGCCAATTTTGTGAATGAGGCGAATACCTCACCGCCGAGCTTTGATGTCTCCGATTTTTTTATGGATGGAGTTGGAGCTGAAAATGATTTTAATTTAGGGGGAAAATTGATTGTTTAGCTATGAAAATATTTATTTCCTTGTTGATCAAGTATTTATTTAATGTTTGTTTTATTTAAGAATTGTACTACCATCTAATTATCAATGAAATATGCATGTTCTTATTTAATTTTGTTTCTTATTATGAAGATATGGATCAACCTCAAAATGGATCTGGATACCAATGCCTCCTGGATAGTGGAACAACGCACACCATACTGAAAAATAAAGAGTATTTTTCAAAACTAACAATGTTTCAAGGTGATGCCAACACCATATCCGGGACAGCAAAACTTATCGAAGGATCCGGAACAGCTTGTGTAATACTCCCAAAAGGGACAAAATTGACTATTGATGATGCACTATACTCAAGTAAATCTCGAAGAAATCTTATAAGCTTTCGAGATGTGCGTAAAAATGGTTATCATTTGGAAACAATGATAAATGATGAAACGGAATATCTATGTCTCACAGAAAATAGAAATGGCAAGAAATATATCTGTGAGAAATTGCCAGCATATTCTTCATGACTATACAATGTTAATATAAGTCCGTTTGAAGTAAACATGATATCTAACCAGAAGTTAGATAATAAGATATTAATTAATCTATGGCATGACCGTTTAGGTCATCCTGGCACAGGAATGATGCACAGGATCATTGAGAACTCAATAGGGCATTCAATAAAGAATGTAAAAATCCCAAAGACAGATGAGTTAGCATGTGCAGCATGCTCACTTGGGAAAATGATAACAAGACCCTCTATAAATAAAATTGCTACTGAATCTCCAACATTTCTTGAAAGAATTCAAGGAGATATTTGTGGGCCAATTAATCCCCCATGTGGACCATTTCGATACTTTATGGTATTGATTGATGTTTCAACACGATGGTCACATGTAAGCCTTTTATCAAGCAGAAATAGTGCATTTGCAAAACTCCTTGCTCAAATCATTCGATTGAGAACTCAATTCCCGGATTATACAATTAAAAGAATAAGACTCGACAATGCTGGGGAATTTACATCCCAAACATTTAATGATTATTGTATATCCATTGGGATTGATGTGGAGCATCCAGTGGCTCATGTTCATACACAAAATGGTCTTGCTGAATCATTAATAAAAAGATTGCAATTGATTGCAAGACCATTATTGATGAAATCAAAGTTGCCCTCATCTGCTTTGGGTCATGCCATAATACATGCAGCATCATTGATTCGATTGAGACCAACAGCTTATCATAAATTCTCACCACTACAATTAGTATCTGGTCGAGAACCAAATGTCTCACATTTGAAAGTATTTGGATGTGGTGTATATGTCCCTATTGCTCCACCACAACGCACAAAGATGGGTCCACAGCGAAGGCTGGGAATATATGTTGGTTTTGAATCTCCATCAATTATAAAATATCTTAAACCAATGACAGGTGATTTATTCACGGCTCGTTTTGCCGATTGTCATTTTAATGAAAGCTTATTCCCAGCCTTAGGGGGAGAGAAAGTGGACCCAAACAAAAAGGATATAGAAATTACATGGAATGCAACACAATTATCTTTTTTTGATCCACGAACAAACTCTTGTGAACAAGAAGTTAAGAAAATTGTTCATTTACAAGGTGTTGCAAATCAATTGCCTGATGCATTCGTTGACTGTAAAAAAGTAACGAAGTCACATATACCAGCAGAGAATGCTCCCCCACGAATTGAAATTCCCATAGATAATAAGGCAATTGAAAAAGAGTCTATGGCACGCCGTAAGCGTGGAAGGCCACCTAGTTCGAAAGATTCGAAACAAAGAAAAAATAAAAGGCGAGATGAAATAGAAAAGGAACAAATGATTGTTCCTCCAATTGAAAATCATGAAATTAAAAATGAGGAAAGAGATAAAGACAAAGACAAAGAAGAAGATGTTCCAAATAACGAGGGACACGAAAGTATCGACAACATTGAAATTTCGATTAATTATGCTTGTACAAAGAGACAGTGGAATCGAAAAAATGTTGTCTTAGATGATGTCTTTACTTACTCCATAGCGGTTGAAATGGTATCTGACGAGAATGGTGTAGAACCAAAAATCGTAGACAAATGTCGCCGCAGACAAGATTGACCAAAATGGAAAGAAGCAATCCAAGCAGAACTAAAATCCCTTGAAAAGCGAGAAGTTTTCGGACAAATAACTCAGATACCAAGAGGGGTAAAACCAGTAGGATACAAGTGGGTATTTGTCAGAAAACGAAACGAGAAAAATGAAATCGTTAGATACAAAGCAAGGCTTGTTGCCCAAGGCTTCTCCCAAATGCCTGGGATTGATTATTATGATACGTATTCTCCAGTAGTTGACGCAACTACATTTAGATTTCTGGTAAGTTTATCCGTCTTCGAAATACTTCAAATGCGGTTGATGGATGTCGTGACTGCATACTTATATGGGTCACTTGACACTGACATCTACATGAAAGTCCCTGATGGACTAAAACTACCAGAAAAGTACACATCCAGAGACATGACCTCTATAAAGCTAAAACGATCGCTTTATGGACTTAAACAATCTGGAAGAATGTGGTACATTCGTCTCAGTGAATACCTTACGAAAGAAGGATTCAAAAATAATCAAATCAATCCTTGTGTTTTCATTAAACGATTCAAATCAGGATTTGCTATAATTGCAGTTTATGTTGATGATCTGAACATCATTGGAACTTATAAAAAACTTGAAATAACAGCAAGGTACTTGATGAAAGAATTTGAAATGAAAGACCTTGGGAGAACAAAATTTTGCCTTGGCTTACAAATGGAACATTTGAAGGACGGGATCTTTGTTCACCAATCAAATTATACGGAAAAGGTCTTAAAACGTTTTTACATGGATAAAGCGCATCCATTAAATTCTCCAATGGTTGTGCGGTCTTTGAATATGAAAGACGACCCATTCCGACCTCGAGAAGAAAATGAAGAAATTCTTGGTCCTGAAGTACCATACTTGAGTGCAATTGGCGCTTTAATGTACCTAGCTAATAATACTCGGCCTGACATAGCTTTTTCAGTGAACCTCTTAGCTAGATACAGTAATGCGCCAACAAAAAGACATTGGAATGGAATTAAGCACCTATTCCGTTATCTCAGAGGAACACATGACCTTGGATTATTTTATCAATCGAAGCAAAGTGCTTCACTCATTGGTTATGCAGATGCTGGATACTTATCCGACCCTCAACAGGCCAAATCACAGTCTGGGTATCTATTCACTTATGGAGGTACAACAATATCATGGAGATCAACGAAGCAGACATTAACTGCCACATCATCAAATCATGCCGAATTGATTGCTCTCTATGAAGCTGGAAGAGAATGTGTTTGGCTCAGAACAATGATTAGCCATATCCAAAAAGAATACGGTATGAATTTAGTTACTGATAATCCAACACTGATATATGAAGATAATACTGCTTGCATCACGCAAGTCAGTGAAGGATATATCAAAGGAGATAGAACCAAACATTTATCACCAAAACTCTTCTTCACGCATGATCTCCAGAAAGAAGAAAAGATAGACATTCAACAAATTCAATCAAGTGAAAACCTTGCGGACTTGTTTACCAAGTCCCTTCCTTCAAAGAGACTCGAACAATTGGTGCACAAGATTGGAATGCGTCACCTCAGTAACCTACGTTAGACTCAGGGGGAGGGTTATATACACTGCACTCTTTTTCCCTTCGATCAGGTTTTTATCCCACTGGGTTTTTCCTGACAAGGTTTTTAACGAGGCAGTAAATATCAGCATATAATAAAGTTGCACCATGTTCTTTGATGTAAATAAAACAATGGGCATTCCAGGGGGAGTATTATGGTTCTTGTATGCACTGCACTCTTTTTCCCTTCGATCAGGTTTTTATCCCACTGGGTTTTTCCTGACAAGGTTTTTAACGAGGCAGTATATTTAAGCATATAAAGAAATAAGTCTATATGGATCATCATCAAAAATATTGGCATTCAAGGGGGAGTGTTGTAAGTCAAAGTTTGCAGCGCAAACTTAATGCCATTTAATGATATTACTGTAATACTTGCTGATTGCTTTTGTACATTGTTATTGTACAGTAAGTTATACGCCTATATATATCAGCGCTTGGTGAATGAAGATTTTGCACCGAGTATAGACCTTTTCTCAGTATTTCTCTCTTCTGCCTAGTTTCTCTCTTACTTCTGTCTTCATTTTTTCACAACACAAAAGTAGTTTTTCATCTAAACGCAGTAATGTTAAGTTTTAATTGGATGGGTTCGAGGATTTGAGCTCTACAACACAATTGGTGGAAGAGAAGACGAAAGGACAATTAAGCTCGTTCATTCTACCACGTTTAGCCAACCTCGTAGTTGGAGTTGGTTAAGACTTCACAGCAGGGACTAAGCTATTTTCTTTATAAAATATTCTAAACACGAAGCATGTTAACTTGTTAAGGTATTCAACGCACTTTGAACTAGTAAAGATATCCATAAAATAAGTGTAGAATAGGTTTTTTTTGAAAGGTAATGTGGTAAATTTACCAAATCTCAATTAGTACAGTTTTTTGATCTGGTATCTGCGGGACTCGATATTTGGGAGTATGAGGAATGGTAAGGGAATACTCACCCCCAAATGTCCCTAATGGAATTTAATCCCATGACTTTGAAGTTATGAGACCAAACTCTTAACCACTAGGCCAAACCAAGCTTGGTAAGTGTAGAATAGGTTGAACTTAAGGCAAGCCATACAGGGTATGTTGTTTATTTTGTTGGAATTGGTCCGGGATTTGATCACAACCGGCTCAATCCGAATCCGTAGGTTTTGGACTCGGCTGAAGTGGCTCTTAATTCGGATATATAGTAAACTTGCTAATTTGTTGCACTCTTTTTTTTGTTAATGAAATAGTAAAAAAAAAAAAAAAAAATCAATTAGTTATTCTTTTTATTTTATCAATATTTCACATAATTTACTTTTTTGCATTTAGTTATGTGATTTTTTTCCCTATATCTTATATAGATATAAACGTGGATATTTTAAAGCATTAAATTTGGAACTACATTTGATATGAGGCTATGGAAGTGAATCTACAATATACTCGATCCGAAATTTGGTTTTAGCGCATACTCCGAGCATACTATACTACTCATTGTATGAAAGTCTTCACTAGTTGACATAAAACATGATTATAAACAACATAGGATTAAATTTCATCTTAAATAAGGCTAGCTAAAAATATGAACATACACAAGATCAAAAACCGAACTTTGGTAGGTATAATCTCATCTGAACCAGATAAATTTCTATACAATTATGTACATTTACCAACTTCTCATCTTTCTCTTCTGCAAAAAAAAAAAAAAAAAAATGGTCCACCCATTTTGGGGGAGCTAATTAAGCCATAAAAATTGCTTTTTATCTAATAAATTTCTAACCTCAAACCCTTAAGGTGACATGTCTGAATTACGATCATTCAGATTACGTGCTGACCAGAATACCCGTTCACTCCATGAATATGATCTTTTCATAACTCTAACCCTTGGAGGTAATGGCCTTGAAGAAGAACTACCCATCAACGGATACGAACTCGAGTTTGAGTTTGAGTTCGAGTTTGAGTTTGAATTCGAGTTTGAGTTCGAGTGTGAGTCTTGTTGCAGATATGGAGCTCTAGAATTCCTATAATCCATAGAATAAGATCTTCTTACAGATAATGAAATATGATCAACATCATTATCTGATTTATTTTGATCATTATCAACCTCATAATCCCCTGTATCACCTCTGTTTTCACCCACCAAACTAACATTATTATCATCATTCCCTATTTGGATGCTAACTAATTCAACATCACTAGAATCGGAGTCGGCCATCGGAATAAACTCAGCCCGCCTCGAGTGCCCGAAACTCGGATCATTCGACGCTATAGACGGCCTACCAGAGTTAACAACAATACCTGCCCTACACATAGGACAATTTGTATGTGACCTAAGCCAAGTATCAATACATTCAATATGAAATGCATGATTACATTTAGGCAAAACCCTCAAATTTTCACCTTCTTGAAACTCACTAAGACAAACAGAACAATCTGTACCATCAATCAAACCATCATCTTTCTTATAGCGAATCACCAAGATGGAGTTAATAACAGACTGATGCAATCCAACAGTAGATATTAACCAAATGGGGTGATCAATAACAGGATTATTATTATTATTATGATCACGTAGATTCATCATGTGATCAATCCTATGTTCATGAACATGAGGACGTTGTTCAACGTGTTGATCTGATTGAGGCGTTCTTCTACGATACATTCTTGTAAAGAAAGTAGTCAAAGAAGTGCAATACTTAATAACAATAGCATAGTAAGAGACTAAAAGAAATGCACAAGCTAAAACAATGAAGGTAACAATTAAAAGGGGTGATAGATGGAAAGAATGATGGGTGGTGGACGACGGGGTTGCCACGGTGGTTGATGGTGGTAGCGGCGGCGGAAGAGGTGGTAGAAGATCAGGGTTGGCAGGGAAAGAATAACATTCATCAAAATCACCACAAGAGGGATCACAAAAATCAGTGCAAGGGATAGTATTAGTAAGATTATTTGTAGTAGAAGAAGTAAGATAAGGTAAGAGTTTTCTAACAAGAATTGCCATAATAATTAGGGACCATTGAAATAAGAGGTAAAGGAGGAGAAATTAGAGGGATGAGAAAGAATAGGTGAGAATTATGAGATTAGTGGGTGAGTTTAGTCTTCTAAGCCCTTTCCCTAAGGGTGAGGATAGAGAAGAAATTGTAATTGTAATTGTTGAACACGTTCGTTTGTTTTGTTTGTTATTTGTTTATTTAGATTAGAAGGATTGCTGTGATTGGAATCCATTTCTCTTTCAAGTTGTAGGTGTGGTATGACACTATATTTTGACGTGCTTTGTATTTAGGTCTTCTTATTTTGGGGAATTTTGTCTTTTTATAAAGCTATTTAAACTCATCTTAGGTCAACTTATCTGAACTGATTGCAATATATCGGAACTTATTAAAATTAGTTAGATTTTTATTATATAAGTTGTTAGAACTTATTGTGACTTATTAAAACTTATCTAAATTTATTAGACCTAAACATATTTTCTAAGGAGAATATAAAATACCCTGAATCTGATAATACTGTCTTGTGTTTGGTTCCACTGTCGTTGAGTAATTATGTAGCAAAACACCACACATATAAGTTCGTTTGTCCATTTTTAAGAAAGGGAATGATAACAAATTTAAATATGGTAAGGTGATCAACCTACAATCAATTGTTTTTTGGATAAGGATATATTAATTGTTACAATGTAAGTATGCCTTATGTGAATTTATTTTAATTTTAAAAAAACGTTTTAAATTACACATTTTTATCAAAATACACCCCTTAGCAATATTCCCAAAAATTCAAATTTTCGGCCACTTAACCCTCCTAGTTTTTTACCTCTTTGGACGAAGGATTTTTTGAAAACATTTTATAAATATATATATACTTTCAAGTATATAAAAAAATATTTGTAAAAAAAGTCAAACTTTCGATTATTGATTCTCCTTCTAATTTCCCACTATTCTCCTACTACAAATCTACAAAGTATAATTTACAAAGCTGTGTTAACGAACGATTATACATGCTACTTTGTTTCTTAATCATAATCTGAATAAATTTTATGGCAATCCATTTGCTATGTTTTGCAACAAAATGGAATTTTGGTTGTGTGTCCTTGTCATTTTCTACATCACATATGACCATAATTTCTAGAAATTGGTTGTGGTTGGCCTAATAATTAGATTGTAAATGAGGTTTTCAATCTTACTCAGTTATTAGAAAGAGTAACTACGAAGCCTTCTCCCACTTGCCTTTTCTTTTTTCTTGGCGTGGCTTAATCTCATTCCTAGCACCTAATTCTTCATCCCTCCCTCAAATACATCCACATACCGGCAATTTGGCATATATATGCATAGCAATACAGTGTAACCTAACTTGAATATGACATATGGTTTTTTAGTTGTATCATATTGATTTAAACAATTAGTCTATTACATTTTTAGTCCTCTTGAGACTTGAGTTATTCAGATCACAAGAAAAAAATTGATATAGTCTACGGATGTGTTAAGATTTCTCTTAATATATTTTTTAAATAATTTATACTCCTAGATAATTAGGAATAGTAATGGGCCTAATAGGAGACTCTTTCTATGATCTACTTACCTTACCTCGTTCTTGGGAACCTTGTATCGATACGGTTCATTTTTTTGTGCACTCAATTAAACGTGAATATAAGTAAGTTTAATGGTTTGTGAGTTACCAAGTTCAAAAGTTATAGTACAAATATAGAATGAAGGAATTACTATATATATTATAGATGTCTAAATTTGAAATATGAATCATGAAGCTAAGCTACAATTACTCTCATGCTTATCAATTTTAGAACTTGAGTGCTAAACAATTTTAATGGGTTTTTCTACATAATAGCTCTAAATTTTGACTTGTCTACTTTGTACCTGACTTTTTTTGTTAATAGTTAACATCGTTACTAATTCTGTCAAGTTTAATGATATTACATATTCAAGGTTAATGGATGTAGCTCATGTAGGTGTACAAATATGAGGGGTTACATTAGAAAAACCTATAATGTAGTTACCTAATATGATTTCTGGATAAAAGTATAGTTTCAAACTACAAGCAACTAAATTGTATCTCAAACTATAAATGATAAGAAAATGCAAAACTTGACACTACCACTCTCACCTTAGATGGTTAGTTTTACAAGGTCCCAACTTCGGATAATCTAGAGCACTCCCAATTTCGGGGTCTCTTATTTTAGCTTAATCAACATGTTAATTGGTTAATTATGACCGACACTCTTTTGAAAAGAACCTGTTTTTTGTATAAATTAACTGAAATCAATAAAAGATCTTAATTTGTCATAATTAGCCAATTTAGTAGTTTAGCTCGTTGTAGCTACTTTAAAATAAGATGAAGTTGAGACCATAGTGAGATAATCAGGAAGCAAAAAGTCAAATTCCATTTTAAAAGAATGTCATATAAGCAAAGAAATTTCGGTTGCAAGAAGGCCCTGAGGGAATGGTACCCAAAGACCACGAATCATATATGTTGAAGTTGTGGTCCATGAAACATCACATGTGAGAGTCACATTGATAATATTGGAGAGATGTGTATAAGGCTGAGGGGTTACTCTCCTTATTGCCATAAGTTTATTCTATAAGTGAAGAGGTAGGGGACACCAAAAATCCTTATTTATCTTTTTTTTAATCTATATTTTATAAGTGAAGAGGTGGGGGATACCAAAAATCCTTATTTATCTTTTTTTTATTTCCTAACTAAATGCAACAAACCTCTCTCTATACCTAACTTTTTTATTTAGAAAAATACATCTTAAACAAATTATCGAATTTTCATTTAATACATCTTAAACTACTTTTCATTTTATATGTTTTGGCACGCATCGCGTGCATTTAATACTAGTGATTCTAAGTTGGAACCTCATTTGATTGTGGGAAGTGGACTCTCTCTTCTTCTTAAGGGTGTGGCCCAGACCCATACTTAACAATATCCCGTTAATATTTAAAGGCGGAGATCAAACATAATTAATAACCTAAACGACCCCCCGCCCCCTCAACTATTTTTCGTGATTCATAGGCCCAAATCTTCAACGCAAGCTTTCACAATTGCGAACTTGCCATCACTTCCAGCCCACAAGGCCTAAACATGTATACCAAACATATTAATTATGAAACAGGCAGCCCAAAGCTACGATCCAATAACGATATGCCCAGCAAGCAAATATGCTGAGCACTCTCTACTAACGCAGACCCAAATTCGTGTTGCCCATTGTTCAGTGTCCACCAAATATTTAGACACTATCCATTTGGACGCTTTCGGATTTTTTTACTTCCTCTATTTTATTAAAATTGCAAGAGTTTGACTTTCATACTTTCTTTTATATGAAGATAATAAGTATGTTTCTATTTGAGAGGGAAAAAGATGGAAAGTGTTTAGCCTCTAAGGTGGGGGAAGAAAAATTGACGCCCTAGATAGAATCTTGCTCTACATGTTCCAATCTATGTATAATGAAAGAAAATAAAACAAATGATTAGTTTAAGAAGATTATGGAGCATAAATTTCCAAAGAGAGTTTGTACTCTTAAAAAATCACTTGTGACAACTGATTTAGGATTTTTTATTTTACTATGTCATATAATATAACTCATTGTCTATTACAATTTACGCATTGGTCGTTATTAATGCTATGGGTATTTGTAATTTTTCTTGCACACTCAGATGTACTTAAAGTAATTTATGTTTAAGGGATCTTCATTAATCTGCTTATTGGAGTCCTCCATATGAGTAAAAGAACGTGGTAGTAAAATAGTAGAACTCAAATGAGCAAATGAACCCAAAAAAAGTTAGTCCATTAGATATACCTTACTCGAGATACTTCTGGATATACAATAGATATTTTGATTTCCTTTATGAACCAATATGTATAACCTTGTGTGTTGAATTTTCTTTTAGTCTTCTCTATTCCCTCTTTACTCCACTAGGAGCTTGCCCTACCATTGATGATCAATCTATTAGCCTGTTGGATCAACTCCTTTTCAGGAATTTACTCCGACAACATGTTTATTGCCTGATTTATATAGTTGTATATGAAAACAATTTTATGGTTGAAGCCACCATAAATCATAATGGCCAGTTGGCTTCAAACAACACACCTACCGTTCTTCCACAAATAAATTAGACTCCCTCTCATAGTCCCTTATCTTTTGCTCTATTGATAAGGAAGGTGAGAAAAAAAATCAAGGATTATGGTCTATGGATATATGATGATATTCGAATGTATAGGCCATAGCCGCCCTACATGTTGGAAGGTTTGAAAATTGGTTTTCATATATAGAGGTGATTAAGTAGTACTTGGTCTAGTGGTAAGGAGAGCATCCTTCCAACTTCAAGGTTGGGCAATCAATCCTTATTAGTGGCACTTTGAGTGTAGGGATTCCCCTTACCTTTTTTCCCCTACTCTCAAGTGTCTGGCCCATTAGGACCCGAGTGGGTTCCAGACCACTTCTTCTTAAAAAAAATAAAACATATATATATATATATATATATATATATATATATATATATATATATATATATAAAGGTGATTTTTAAGATTAGCAACCTAATGTGGCTACTTCTTATACATGAATTATTATTTTAAACATACATTTTCGTGCTTATTTAAAAAATGATCAGATCAGATTAGAAAATTTTAGTTCAGAGCAGATCAGATTATAATAAGAACAAAAAACAACTATAATATAAGATCATATCATATCAGAAAATTTTAGATTAGATTAGTATAGGTAAGAAAAATTCTGAACAGATCAGAAAAAATCAGATCATATCAAACGAAAAGAACGAACCCTAAGTATCAGGTATACGACTGTTAACACCATTTGGCTTTGCCAAATGCCAACTACTAGCTGAACTTTTTTTATTTTTTACGACTTCATATTATCCTTTACTTTGATTAATATTTTGTTACCTATCTTATTGCTAATTCTATTCAACATGATCGTATAAACATATTGATGTCTTTTATTATTTTGTTTGTGAAATGGTCTCCAAGTTTCCAAGGGTGGTCTGAAAGTTCGTCATTTTCCGACACAATAACAAGTTACAGATATTTTTACTAGAGGTCTAAGCATCTAACTAATAATTTGTTTAGTAGATATCGTACCAATTTGTACATTGTTGCACCCCTAAAGATTGACGTTGGGGGTGTATTAAGATAATATAGTATGTAAAAGACAATATGATGTATATTACTTCCTCCGTCCCACAAAATTCTTCCCACTTCATTATTTTATACTTCAGATATATTCAAGAAATGGGAAAACAAAGGGAGTATTATATTTATATGCATGTCAGTGCCACATATTAAAATTGAAAGATGAGTCACAATTATTCTCATACCTGAACAGCTATATGCCACGCACGGAATTCTTTAATTCCCTAAGAGATTCAACCTTATAGTAGATAAAAATTAATTACTACTTGCACCAACCTTACCTACGCGGTACATAATATGACAGACTTCTATCATTAGGTCAATAGTCATTATTTACGCAGATTTGAAAATGCATTAAATAAAAATATCCACATGACTCACGCTTTTACTCCAAATCTCCAATAATTAGATCTTCTTAGTGTTTGAAAGACTTGAATATTATATATAATATGACACACCATCCACAAAAAAACAACAAGCTAAGGGAGGACTCAGATCAAAGTGGTTGAAGTTGCACCTAGCTAAAACACCACACCATGGCAATGGGTATGAGCTCCATTGTAGCTAAACAATCACCTTGCGACTGCCTCCATGTAATTAGTAGTTCGGCCGCCGCCTCGAAAAGATCTTCCTTGGCAAGCTTTCATCCTCTACGTAATGTAAATCATCAGCATGGTTTTCAATCTTTTCATTACTACAATCTTAACTTCACGAGACAAGATCAAAGGTTTGTTAAATATTTTGTAATAATAAGTTATTTTATTAGGGTAAGGGTTGATTCAAAGAAGTGAATTTGGTTAAACTTACACTATATGATCTTACTAATAATATTGTTTTATATTATATTGCTTGATGATCTTAAAGGAAGCTGCGTCGTTTGACTGTTAGCTGCAATAGTCAACCTGCTCCTTCACCAGCAGCCCCTTCAGGTTTTCCAGGCCTTCCTGGGTATGAACTTTTACTTATATGCAAATAAAACCAAAAGGTTCTCGTCTTTTTACGAGAATGTTTGGTTGGGCGTAAAATATTTTCTTACAAAAACGAGTTTTCAAACGAACCAAACACTCAACGCTCAAGTATGTGTTCTTTTTGGAAAGGGTATTCGTCTTAAATTAATAGATCTATACAAAAAATTATTTGTGAGTTTCGACTTTGTGTTAAGTTTTGTAAGAAAGATTTATCTATAATACTCTCATAAAGAGATCTTAACTTTGACTTTACATGAGGGTAGGTAATTCTTTAAAGAAGATTGAAGAAGTGAAAGCACACAAACCACCTATTAGATGAAGATCAAGATTAGATAAATCAGAGTAGCTATTATAAATATCTTAACATTGACTAGTTTTTCGATATCCATTCTATTAGTTTTATCACAATCTCTGAAAGTGTAACCTTATTTTTCCTTTTTATATGAAAGTACTTACAATTTACACAAATGACAAATCCAACAATAAAATCAACAACAATTTATATTTTTGCCTATCACCATAATAAATTTGTTATATGAATTATTATCCCTTTATTTCTTTTTATTGGTCCTATTTTGACCAAAAAATTCTTAAATAATTGGTCAAATTAAAGTATAATAAACAAAATGGTACAGGGGAGTATAACTTTTAACATTAAACTCAAAAGTTTTTCAAACTCCTAACTTTCGATGTGTTTGGAAGCTAATAAATCGATTATTGTAGTACGAAGAAAGTATACGTTTACTATTAGAACTAAAATATTGGTCTCTTTTTTAGCAGGAAAGGCTGGCTTATAGGAATAGCGCTATCATTCGTTCTACCATTTATGACCAACAAATGGGGTCCCTTACTATTACTAAAAAGTATGTACTACAATTTGTTACTATCGTTCTTCCGTCCCAAATTACTTGCTATTTTTTTTCGATATCTCAAATTACTAGTTAAGTTGATATATGTAAGCTAATGTAACAACATATTTGAGATTAAAGGAGTAGTTGATTTATCTTCCAGCTAGATTATTATTTTTATGCTTGATGATACTTGTACTTTATTTAACCTAAAAACTAATGTAATTATATTATAAATAATTACAGAGGAAGTTGACACAACATTAGAAAGAGTAGAAGAGACGGTGGAGGTGTTGGAGAAGGTGGCGGAGGGAGTGGAGAAACTGGCGGAGGAAGTTGAAGAGCAACTTCCTGAAGGACAGCTTAGAGAGGCTGTCACTAGAATTGAGAAAATGGCTCAGCAAGCTGATAAAACTGCCCATCTAGTTGATGAAACCATTCACAAGGTATCCTTTTTTTATAATATATTTTGTTTGCTTTTTAGTACGTATGAGTCAATAGAACGGGATGAAAATCGATCTCAATATCTTCTAAAATCAAGATAAATGCTCTAAAAATTGTATACAAGTATTAAATATATTACCTAAAATAATATCAAGTTGAGAAATTATGTTGCACTCACACGTGAATCGGTGTTATTAATTAATGTAGAAAAATTACTTAAAATTTCTTATTTAACCTCTTATATATACTATAACCCTAATTACCGTATCTATCATTTTCCTTACTTTGATAAATTGTTAAACGTTACCCACCTCGAAAAGGTATCACTACATTAAACTTCTCCACCTAACTTACCAAATACAATTATTCTAATCTCTTTCCTTATCTTCAACTAAAGTATTTTTCTATTAGTCACTCCTCTATGAAGTATTACATAGGGGCTGAAAATGGGTTTATTAATGGGTCACGTAAAAAAAAAGTAATGTTTTCGGTTCCCTCTTAAACACGTTATGCTTAGAAGTACTTCCTTCGTTCATGTAACTTGCAATATTTAAGGCTAAAATAATACATAATATTGACCATAATACTCTATACTTACTTACGAGTTATGAGTAACTTATACTGTTAATATCTTGAAAATATATATCGAAATAAATTTAAGAAGATATCCCACAAAATGATGAATAATATAAGCATAATATATGTAAGTTATGTAAGATATGAGCGGTAACTTTTTGTAGAAGAACGAATATAGAGAGAGATTTTTGTTTAAAAAACCTTAGTAAAATTGGTTAGGTGCTTGTAATTATGTATTTTTATATATCAATTTCAGTGCTATGATGTGAAACCTAGATGAGTCCAGAAAAAGGTATAATATTAAAAAACAAAATAGTTATTTTTCTTCTGTTTTTTTTATTTTTGAAGATTAAAGATTAGAAGAAGAAAACAACTAGGTTATCAGAGACTATTTTTCTTATGTAATCTACATACAGAATAAGTATTTTTATTAATTTAAAATACATGATCCCTTTAATGTTTTAATTTGTTTCACATAATTTTTTAGATTCACCGTTGTTGCTATGCATCATATATGTGTTAGGTGCTACCGTTTGATACCTTATAATTTATGAAAATCAGTATATCACTATAAAGTGTATGGTTGATACCTTAAACCTTATTCAGATTTTTTAATTGTAATTTCGTGCAATGGTACAGGTCGAAAAGCTGGAAGAACAAATAGAGTCACGTGTTGAATCAGAGATAGCAAAAGCGAAACAGACAAATGAAGTAGCAAAAACTGCGAAATTGGAAAAATGAGAAAGGGTCCAAGATCAAGGAAAAGAATATTCATCATAATATATGTAGCATTTGTATTTAATACTACTACTTTTATGTTGCTTTTGATCGGTGTAGCTAATGCACTGTTTGGGGGGGGGTGTTGGTAATATATTCATTATAAGTTTTAAAGCTAGGGTCCTTTTGGAGTGGTCGGAATGATATTATAGTAATATTCATGTCTATGGTACAAAGTGAAGTATTATATTGTGTTCTTTTTCCTATAGGAAAGTATTTAATTGTTGTATCAGTCTTTGCATAGTTGCATGCTCCTTGTTCCTTAAATAATTGAGTTCGGCCAAAAGAAAACATAGGAAAAAACAAAGCAAGACCTTAATGCGAAATTATCACTATTGTTCCTTATATGCATATGAGGGTTGATTCGGAGAATGTACCTTTAGCGCTCAAGTTAGAATTACTTTTCTAGAAATAGAAAGTAAGAGAAAGGGGGTTTAGAGTAATTGGTAAAAGTTACTTGAAATTATGATGCGAATTAGGTATATATAGGGTACCGTGATGACGGTACCGTAGTTATTAAGTTAATTGAGCGTATTTCCGTAATAAAGAGTTTTACGGGCTTTGTTAAGTGTAATGGGCTAAGTTTAGGAAAGTTTGGTAGCAACAAGGGTAATTTAGTCATTTTAACCCAAATTGGGGTAGGACATGAATTAGCCCAAACAACTACAAATTTATAAAGCTCCGAAAATGAATTGCTCAGGTTGGTTCATTTATCGATTTTGTATCTCGTACTCCTTTTTTACTAAAATAAATATAATGCCCTACCTTCAGATGATAAAATAATACTATGATAATTAGAAATGGCAATGGGTAGGGTCTGTTTCTGACCAGACCCAGACCCAGACTCATTAATTTCTTCCAGACTCAGATCCATTGGGTCTTGAATTTTCAGATCCATTGGGTCTTGAATTTTCAGACCCAAACCCAGATCCTTTGGGTCTGATGGGTCTAGGGTCCTTAGTGGTTCCTTTTAAATTTCAAGTTTAATCGCATTTTTTAATCTAATAGATTTATTTCGCCTGTTATATAGGTTTGTGTGACCATGGTTAAGGTTTGTATCAAAACAATTAACATAATATAGCTCATAAAATCTTAAAAATATTTTAACTTACATTACTACATGTCTTAAAATAGAGTCACAACTACTCATATTTTTTTATGTAAAGGGTATGTGGGTAGGGTCTGGACCGGGTATGGGTCTGATATATTTGGACCCGGATCCAGACTCGCCTGATAAACTCTAAACCCATACCTGACCAGACCCATTGGGTCTAAAAAAGTTGGACACATACCCTTATAAATGGGTCTGTGGGTCTGGATCTGGATCGGGTCCAAGACCCGTTGCCATCCCTAATGATAATGCTTAATCAAAAATTCAAGAGGACTTTTAGCCATTTAGGTCATATGAGAATCACTGGATACGATTTATTAATGAATAAACAAAAATAAACACAATAGACAAATAAATAAACAATAAACACAAAAATAACGTATAAAGAACATTCGAGAACTAACAAGGTTCACTATGAATACCATAGCTACGTCTTCCAGACAAGGAAAAAGTTCTTTCACTAAATAAGATGATTACAATTAGGAAAAATTGCCAAAAACCACCTTTTAAAACCACGATTTTGCAAAAAGCCACATTTAAAACATAATCTGCAAAAGGAAACCTAAAACAAAAATTTGTTTGTGAAAAAAACCCTGAGGCAAAATACCGGCAATTTTTTCGGCATTGACCTATCCCAGTCCTACCAGCCAATTTAAAAATTGATTGGACACTAATTATTTTCTCGCTCCTTTTATGTTTTAAATTATGTATCTAAAAAAAAGGTAGGTTAATGCCCGAGGTTATTTTTCACAAATAAATTTTGATTTAGGTTTCTTTTCACAAAAATTATTTTAAAAAGTGGTTTCTCAGTGGTTTTAAAAGGTGGTTTCTCGCAATTTGCCTTACAATTATAATAGGCAAGAATTAAATTGAATCTCAAAGACTCTCTCTAATCTCCTCTATTGTGTTTAGGTTAATCACTCTTTAGTTTTTGTGGTACAAGATAACTAAGGACAACTTAGATGTATTTATATCAAAGTCAGAAATAAGGAAACCTAATTGCAGAAGAATAACTGCAAAACCGAGATGTGCAAGGCCGCAAGTACGTCGCAGATCACGACCCACGATGGATTCTCGGCGTTTTGCCGCGAGTTGTTTCCTGCTCGCCGTTATACACGAGTTAGACTCCAATTCTTTGCACTTGAACCTTCGGCAATGAACGTGCAATGCTCCCAACTTCAGCCCATAATTCCAACCAAAAAAGATCAAGGCAATCATCTCACACTAAGTAATAAGATATTATCATTCCTTTCAACCCACCAAAACATTTGGTCTCACTAGGAAACTCACGAGGGTCGGGCAAAGAGCAACAACACTAACTGGAATGTGAGCCCAAAATTTGCGAATTTGTAGTTTGACCATTAATTTCTATAATTATGTAAAAACAATAATTATAAAAAGTTGATTTTTAAAAGCTACAAATTGAGATGCATAAAATAAGATCCCACATGAATATAATTTTTCTCTATAACGGTGACAATTCGTGGTCAAAGTTTAAAATTAAATAGTGATTATTGCAAGAATAATAGAACCCAGGAAGTATGATTTTTGAATTATGATGTCTTTGGACAGGAAACGAGTCAAGTTAATGGAAGTTTTATCATGTTCGAGCAAAGCATGATAAATGGCTATAGGTTTCGAGCACAGCCCGGATTAAAACGAGTTTATAATTATCTTATTTGAACTTAATTCACATGTTTAGTATTTCACTAGTTCAAGCTCAACTTGCGAACCTCGCCTATATTTCGATCTTAAGTCATAGTTCAAACGAGTCGTAACCAAACTTTGGTTGGTAATTGTCTTTCAAATTGTAGATATCTCTTAAAGATTGAAGGAAAGAATATATAAATTCGAAACCGACTTTTATGCATAGCTTTTTTTTTTGAAGGAACTTTTATGCATAGTTAAGAGTTAAAAAGGAAGCAATCTAAATGAAGTATATCCTAACTACCAAATATAAAATGAGGGGACTTCAATTTAAAAAGAAAACAACGACTAATAAGAATATAAGAGACGTATATCTTGCATATTAATTTATTAAAACAATATCATCACAAGACGACTTTTTTTTAAAGGGTTGTGAGTATTAAACAAGATATTCACGAACATTTATAAATTGAACACGAAAATCTTTTAAGTTTTTCTCAACTACTAAAACTGAAAGAGTTAGTTACTAAGTTTGTGCTTAACATTTGGGCTTTGACAAAGCTATATGCAAGTAATTATGTACGTCTCTTCCTATTTAACCACCTTTCTTAATATATTTTTTGTTCTTTGTCTTGAAAACGTGTTTCTATATAAAGTAAATTTATACGATGAACGTAAACAAGCATAAAGAGTATCCCCCTGCGGATGTTAAAGAATAAACCGTCCTTGTCATGGAATTTCAAGGCAAGGCTTGAACCACTAGTGCCCAACGTCACAATGCAGAGATCCTTTTGATGGCAACGATCGATGGTTATTAAACTTTTGGTAAAAGAAAAAGGGTGCCTACAAGCATTCTTTAAATTCGGAGAATATTATGGCTAATGTCAAACCTTTGTTGATATCTGAAGATAACAATGGCGTGTGCGAGTACTAGTAGTTGTTGCGATAGTTATTAGTAGTTGTTTCAATAGTGGTTAGTAGCTATATTAGATGTTAGTTGCTACATGTGAGCTATCAAAATTTAAACTATTAATGTTCGTATTAGGGTAATTTGGTAATTAGACTCTTAGTAGATTCTGTAAAGATATTTTGTATCTCTATATATATGATGTCAGGCAACCTAAACAGGTAGCCAATCATTCATAATTCTCGTACATGGTATCAAGAGCCTAGGTTATTTTTTCTCTCTTCCGCTTTAATTTTTTTTTTAGGGTTTCTTTTTCCTAACCCTAATTACACACGCCCAATCCCCGCCATGTCCACTGCTCCGGCCAACTTCGCTGCCGCCGCATCTGCCGACAACAACCCAGGTACACCGCGCCCACCACCGCAGTCCTTCCCGCCGTCTGTGTCTCAGACGGATCTGCTTGACTCCTCCGTCACGCACAGCCAAGGTTTGTTCGCTGGACATGGGGTCTTGTCGCAAACCACCACCATGCCCGGCGTGTCTCTTGGTGGTCCGTTCGCCTCTACTGGTGGTCTTCAGAGCGCCCAGGTGTGGTCTTCACCACACCAATCCTTGATGCACGATCCTTCCGCATCCGCAGCGGCCTTGCACGCAAGTCCTTCCATCATAAGGACTCCGTCTAGGTTTCCGCCGGGGTTCGAACCCCTTCTTCGTTCTACACGGCCTATGATCAACCGTCGCTTCCCACGGCCGCCTCACTCACCCATCATGACATTACTCGTGTGGTTTCTATAAAGTTAGCCACTCCCGAAGATTATCTTATGTGGAAGACTCAGGTTACGTGTTTTCTTTCGACACATCAATTACTTGGTATTGTCGAAGGTACTATTCCGATTCCTCCGTCTACTTTACTTGATAATCATGGTCGTTCTTTGCGTAATTCACAATTTTATGAGTATATGAGACTTGATCAACAAATTAAATTGTGGTTATATGCATCTATTTCTCGTGATGTTATGATGGATGTTCATGAATTGCATACTGCTGTGGATATTTGGAATAGGTTGCAGTCTCGTTTCTTACAGGCTAGTATGGCTAGGTCTATGGAACTCAAAGGTCGTTTGAGTCATATAAAGAAACCTGAACAGCAGTCTATGGAGTCTTTTCTCCGTGAGATTAAAGTTATTGTTGACTCTTTAGCTGCTATTCAGTGCCCTGTTTCTCAATATGATCTTGTTCAGTATACCTTGACTTATTTGGATAGGGATCGTGATTATGATCCTCTTGTTACCACTTTGTTGCAATTTCAATCTTCCTTGACATTTGATGATCTTCGCCCCAAACTTCTACAACATGAGCAACGTATTAAGGCTATACGTGCTTATGATGAGGCACCCACTGTACATCAAGCCTTGGTTGCAGTTCAGTCTGGCTCTTCGGGTTCTCAATCATCTACTTCGGGTGGTTCGAATCCTAAGGGTCAAGGGGGTGGTAAGAATAAGAACAGGAACAATCGCAACAAAGGTGGTCGTGGCAACAACAATGGTCGTGGCAATGGAGGACAGGGTGGTCGTGGCAATGCAGGCCGCGCTAATGGTATGGGTAATTTTCATGATGTTTCATATGTTGATTATTCTTGTGCCAATTATGTTGCTAATGATTTGTCTTCAGCAGGAAGTAATCCATCTAACGGCAATTTAGCCAACACTCCTTCTTCAGATACTTGTGGTCTTTGTTGGTATCCAGGTCACCAAGCCGCCTATTGTCCTCAACGCTTCAATCATAGCTTTGTGCCTTCCTCTCCTGATGGTGTCACAACGTGCCCTAGCTGCACTGTCTGTTGGTGGTGAAACGAATGACTCCGTTTGGTATCCAGATTCTGGAGCCGCCTCCCACATGACCTCACAGGATGGTAAGCTATCTAACGCTCTTCCTTACACTGGTTCGAGTTCTATTGTTGTTGGTGATGGCACACGACTTCCCATTAATAAACTTGGTAATATGATTCTGTCTTCCCCTAGCCGCCCCCTTCGCCTCACGAAGGTGTGTCATGTTCCCCAGTTAAAACATAATCTGATGTCTGTTCAAAAGTTATGTCAGGATAATTCTTGCATAGTCTGTTTTGACGAGTCTTCTGTTTGTGTTAAGGACAAGACCACGGGGGCAGTTCTGTTGCGGGGAATCAGTAGGAATGGTGTCTACCCTATTCAGCCTCATATCCTCGAGTCAGAGTCGTCTTCCAGAGTTCGTTCAGAGTCTTCCCGAGTCTGCCCAGAGTCGTCTGTTCCTGCCCTCTTAGCCACAAAGGAGTCTGGAGATGTTTGGCATACTCGCCTTGGTCATCCTTCTGCTAAAGTATTAGGAAGTTTACGTTCACAGAACTTGATTTCATGTAATTCTAAGTTTCATGACGATTGTGTTCATTGCAAATTAGGAAAGATACATCGTTTGCCTTTTGAGTCTGTGACTCATCGTGCCCCCTATCCCTTATATTTGATACATAGTGATCTTTGGCAATCGCCGGTTAAATCTAATCAGCTTTTTCAGTATTATGTGGTTTTTGTTGATGATTATTCACGTTTTTCTTGGCTATATCCACTTAAACTGAAATCTGATGTCTATTCGACATTCTTAGCTTTTCAAAAACTTGTTGAGAACTTGTTTAATTCCAAAATTAAATTTTTCCAAAGTGATGGTGGACGTGAATTTGATAAACTCCTTTACTACAACATTTCTGTGCCTCGGGAATTTATTTTCGAAAGTCTTGTGCTCGGACTCAAGCGCAGAATGGTGTTGCAGAAAGGAAACATCGAACTATTATTGAGATGGCCCGTACTATGCTTATTCAATCTGAGTTGCCATCTCGATATTGGGTTGATGCGTGTTATACGGCGGTTTATACGATAAATCGTCTTCCTAGCTCGGTTTTGCAGGGTTCATCCCCGTTTGCTAAGCTTTTTCATCGTCCTCCTTCTTATGAGTTCTTGAAATGTTTTGGTTGTGCCTGTTTTCCATTGTTTTTAGATCCTAAAATCAATAAATTACAGGCTAAGTCGATTCAATGTGTTTTCATTGGCTATGCATCAAATTATAAGGGTTATCGATGTCTTGATCCTGTTTCTGGCAAAGTTTATACCAGTCGTCATGTGTTGTTTAGTGAACGTAAATTTCCATATCGTTCCCTCGTGTCTAGCTCACCCATTGGTCCGTCTTTAGAAGAGTCTCTTGCCCCCATGGTTTGGTTTCCAAGTCTTCCCTTGTCTAGTGACCCTCGACATGAGTCCTCGAGTCTCCCCTCCCCCGAGCCCGCGGCATTACGGGAGCACATGCAGCAACCCGCTGCCTGCTCACAGAATGCCTGCGAGCCCGGGCTCTCTCCCTGCGCATCCGCAGCACCCACGCCCAGCAGCAGCGTGCAGCTGCCGCGGCTCCCCCCACTGCTGTTTGTCCGCAGCGGTCCTCGCCCAGCAGCAGCGTGCAGCTGCCTCTTCCCCCCACTGAAATCAGTCCGCAGCAGCCCCCTGCGTCCGCGGGCGGTCTACTGCCCTCTTCCCCGTCACACGTCATCTCTCCTCATGGGTGTGACGTACCCTCCCCATCTAGTCTTGAGTCGTCCCCGTCTCCTATCGTCCCTCCCCCTAGGAGTCCTAGAAAGTCGTCTAAGTGTGTCGATCCTACTAATGTTCATACCATGACCACGCGTCTCAAAGACGGAATCATTTCAACTAGGAATTTATTGGATTTAAAAACCGATGTTGTTGAGTCTGAACCGTCTAATTTTAAGCAAGCGTCTAAAGATTCACGTTGGCAACAAGCCATGCGTGATGAGTATGAAGCATTAATTAAAAATGATACATGGGAACTTGTGCCTCGCAACAACAATAGAAACGCTCTTGGTTGTAAGTGGGTGTATAAGATTAAATATAATTCTGACGGTTCTGTGGAGCGGTTTAAGGCCAGACTTGTTGTTTTTGTAATCATCAGCAGGCAGGTATTGACTACTTTGAAACCTTTAGTCCTGTAATTAAGCCTACTACTGTTCGCTTAGTTCTTACTCTTGCTGCTACTTTTAAATGGCCTATTCGTCAACTCGATGTGAAAAATGCTTTCCTTTATGGTTTCCTCAATGAGGAAGTCTATATGTGTCAGCCTCCTGGTTTTGAACACCCTTCTCAACCACATTATGTTTGTCGGTTACGAAAATCCATTTATGGTTTGAAGCAAGCTCCTCGAGCTTGGTTCTCTCGTTTCAGCAATTTTCTTCTCTCTATTGGTTTCAAGTGCAGCAGTTGTGACACCTCTATGTTCACTCTCAAACACAGTAGTCATATTATCATTCTCTTGCTATATGTTGATGATATTGTGCTTACAAGTAGTAGTTCCTCTTTGCTTCAGAAATTTATCAGTGTTCTCTCTGCCCAATTTGCTATGAAGAATTTGGGTGATTTGCATTATTTCTTAGGCATTCAGGTTTTACGTACTCCTCAGGGTTTGCTTTTGTCTCAAAACAAATATGTAGTTGATCTTCTTCAGAAATTTCATCTTCATACTGTCAAACCCGTACGTACTCCTGTTGTCTCTCGTGTCACTCTTTCTCTTTTAGATGGTGAACTTCTTGCTGATCCCACAGATTATCGTAGTATGGTTGGTGCTTTGCAATATTTGACTATGACTCGTCCTAATATTGCCTATGCTGTTAATTCGGTTTCTCAATTTATGCATGCGCCTCGTACTACTCACCTTCATGCTGTGAAAAGAATTTTCAGGTATCTGCAGGGAACTTCTGATTATGGGCTATTTCTTCATAGTACTGGCTCTCCTACTGTGACTGTTGCCTATTCTGATGCTGATTGGGCCGGGTGTCCTGACACTAGGCGTTCTACTACTGGCTATGCTGTCTTCCTAGGGAAGAATTTGATCTCCTGGCGTTCTAAGAAGCAACCTACTGTTTCGAAGTCTTCTACTGAAGCTGAGTATCGTGATGTTGCCTACATTGCGGCTGAAACAATTTGGATTCGTCAATTGTTAGCTGATTTAGGGTATTTTCATCGTCGGCCTACCATTCTCTATTGTGACAATGTTTCTGCTATGTATCTTACTGCCAATCCTGTTCATCATGATCGTAGTAAGCATATTGATGTTGATTATCATTTTGTTCGTGAAATGGTTGCTAAAGGTGGACTTCAGGTCAAACACGTTCCGACACAGTTGCAGGTTGCTGATATTTTTACTAAGGGTCTTTCTTCTGAGTTGTTTTGTAAACATCGTTCCAATCAAACCGTGATTCCTCCCCGTAAAGATTGAGTATTAGGGTAATTTGGTAATTAGACTCTTAGTAGATTCTGTAAAGATATTTTGTATCTCTATATATATGATGCCAGGCAACCTAAACAGGTAGCCAATCATTCATAATTCTCGTACAGTTCGATAAAACCAACTATGTGATTCCAAAATGACCAAATTATTAATAATTATAAGCTACATTCAAAATAAAGGTACCCCAAAATACTACTTTAGGTTAAAAGTTACTGCCAACACCTGTTCACTAGACAGGCAGACACCACTTTTCATCATTTTTAACATTTGGAGCTAGTCAAATTTCTAACAATTCCCTCGAACTTATATTCCTGAACACACACGAAGTAGATGGCCGAAATAAATACTTTATTGTGTTAATTATCTCTTTATAAATATTACTCACCCTTACCCTTTTTTTAGTGTATAAGAAAGCATGAATACGGAATGAAGTTTAATACAAAAACCTCTTAAAACAGAAAACTATTACTCTCTATCTGAACTATCCCCCTAAGATTCACTCTTTACTAGTTTTTTTTTTAATAAGTTACAAGAAAAGGTTAGGAGACCATTTTCTCAAAAATGTATCGTAAACTATCTGAAATAAAAAGAATATACAGTTGTTAATCGTCAAAGACAACATAAAAGTGTTTCACTCTTTACTAAATAGTACCCTAATATTATTTCATTTCCTCTAAATAAAAACGAACATTCTCACAACCGTACAAATTAAATATGGTTGTTAATATTGACCGAGTTGAAGTCTCACCAAATAAATTAAAAATGGGGCAGCTAGGAAAATTCCTCCAAGTTGTAACCAATAGCCTTCGTTGTACAACCTCTCTTGCCCTTTTTTTAAGGAGGAAGCCTAATTTATTCTGACACTTAATACGTTTACTAATCAAAGTCTTTGGTTTACAGTCGTATAATAATTGACCATAATTCTTTACACGTTTTTCTTAATAATATACACTCACGCCTCACATGTCGTCCTAAGCTAGATCTTTGCTAAAACTTCATTATATATATTTGATCCAAAAATGTCATTTCTAACACATCCTAATAAAAGTTGAACTTCTTTTATACATTATTATAACAAGAGTTTTATGAACATGAGTTTCGTTATAACAAAACCATCAATTTGCATTAGTTTGGATCAGTCTACCTTGGCTTCAAGGTCAACATTTCAACACCAACTTCTTAATCATGCAGTTTATTATCATAATCTTAGCTCCTCAAAACAAGGTCCAAGGTAAGAATATTGTTTAAATTAAATAGTTAATCAATGTTTAATGAGCTTAGTTACAGTCTTCATTAGTACATTTATTAAGCCAACCCTCTCATTCTTGATTATTATTGTTACTAATTTGTTTATGGTGGATGATCTTGCAAGAAGGAGGCGTACGTTAACTGTTAGCAGCAATCTTCAACCTATTCCACCGCCAATACCGCCACCCATGCCCTCATCGAATCCCTTTCCGGGGCTTCCAGGGTACGATTTTATCTATCTTAATTCCTTCAAAAACTTTCATAAGTTAAGACAGAAAGTCGTTCATCTAATATATATAGTGGTGGATCTAGGAATTTCGAAAATGACAATGATATCAAATGTTTTTTGGAAGAACAAGTAACCTTTATATAGATGGATTTGTATGAACCTTCATATTGCATTATTATTTCTTTGATCTTGTGAGTAAAAAAGAATTTTCTTTTCATTTTTTAAAACATGGGAATGTGATACGAGATTTTATATATCTCTATCTAAAGAGTTCAATATGTACTTTAGTATTCATTTCTCTTCTAATCGATACCATAAAATTAGAAAATGATTCTAACAAGATATCGATAAGTTGACCCAGTAGATAGACAACCAACTACTAATAGGCTCTCAAAAAATTAATTTGTGCAAATAATTTGGAATCTATCATATCTCTTCTCCATTAGTAGTGAGTCGTCTATCCACTGGATCAACTAAGTTTTCTCCGTTATTAATAATTTCACCGTTTCACCAATTGTTTCTTTTTTCAATATGAAGGTTTTTTTCTTGAAGAATGTAAATTGCGGTTTTTTCTTGAACAGTACACATTCAGATCTACAAAAATACTTCATCAGCGATGAGTTTGAGAAATTTATTATAATATAATTAGTAGAATATATATTATTTACATTTTAACGTACAATTGATGAACAGTGGGAAAGGCTGGATAGCAGGAGCAATTATAGCATTTTTGCTACCATTCTTGAAGAGCAAATGGGGACCCTTGCTCTTACTCAAAAGTATGTACTCCTTTTTTCATAGCAAAAATAAGTTTAGACCTAATAATTCAAACAACTTGAAATATAAATTAGGTGAATAACACATACTCATACTACAATATAGTACTACTCCATATAACTAGATTATTATAGATGGCTAGAATATTTCATTTACTCTTATTATAAATTATATCATATGATCAATGAAATGATGTACTAATATATGGGATTTGTGGGTGCAGATGAAATTGACAAAAGATTACAGACCGTAGAAGACGTGGTAGAGACGATAGAAAAAGTTGCAGATAAAGTGGAGCATTTAGCTGAGGATGTTGTTAAAGACCTTCCAGAAGGACCTCTTAGAACAGCAGCCACCATGATAGAAGATGTTGCTGATAAGGTCGAAAAAGCTGCTCATCTAACTGATGAAGCCATTGACAAGGTAATTCTTCTTTCTTTATCTTTATTTTCTTGTTATTTCTATTTTCTAATATTGATTTAGTTTGTTCTGTTTATATCATAAAATCATTATTGACCGACTTTCTATATTTTATACTGATATGAAATTTTGTTTTTGTTGACTTAAGGGAGAAAATTAGGTTGTATTTCAAAAAAAGAAAAGAAAAGAAAGGAAACTTTTAGGGTTTCTTAGAAAAGTGGTGATTTTTGCTTAATTTTCTCAATTTCCAACTACTTGTATTACATGATGGATATTGTTAAAACTCTTTGAAAAGTGATAGGAAAAGTCTTAAATTGACCCTACAATTTCTTTGATAAAATTAGGTCATGCATATGACATATTTTAGTTATGAAATGTAAGATGATATAATAACTATTATTGAAAAAGGGGAGAAAAGTGTTTGGAATTTATAAATAATATCTACTCAAAATGTCATAATCGTATCATATGTTATAACTATATTCACTGGAAGGATGAAAATGATAACAATAGTATTGTAAACAAATCATAGATGATATAATGAAAGTGACTTGATAAGTTATTTTGTTCATTTATAAAAAGATTCCAACTAATTATGTTTGAAGGTCAAATTTATAAATTATTACGAGAATTTTTACCAATACAAAAAAACATATTATCATGTATAGCATTTTTTTTTTTTGTTCCTTGGCTAAGAACCAAACAAATGATAAAACAAATATGCCACATAGACGTAGTTGACGTGTCAAACCATGTGAGTTTTTCTTTTTTGTTTCATCTTCATTCTCTATTTTGCATTATATTATTTGATTAACTTATGAGGTAATATATGTACGAGTCTTGTCATCAAGGCAGGATGCTCGATATATACCTGGTAAGTGTTTAGGTGATAATATTTGTATCTCATAAGTTATAAACTTACGCCTTGTTCAATTCACCTTATTTTTTTACTGAACGTAACTTATTTTTACTAAACTGAACTGAACTTAATTTTACTCAACTTATTTTTGCTGAACTGAACTTATTTTTACTGAACTGAACTTATTTTTACTGAGCTGAACTTATTTTTATTCATGTTGTTTTTTCTTCTTTGCACTACTGATTTTTAATGAACTGAACTTATTTTTACTGAACTGAACTTATTTTTGCTGAACTGAACTTATTTTTACTGATCTGAACTTACTTTTACTGAACTAAACTTATTTTAATATTATTATTCTAAGGTGAACTAAATAGGACCTTATAGGATTACTGAATCAAAATTTAAATGATATAATTTATCTCTTCTCTTTTACTCCAAAAAATCGTAATTATTAAATGAAATCAAATTAATCTGTATGAAATTTCAATATGAAAGGACACTCATTTTTACCGTCTTAAGAAAAGGTAATTAAGGGAAGCCCAAGTATATACTACCTCAGTTTCTTTTTAAATGGAACATAGAGAAAAACACACAAACCAAGGAAACTAGAGAGAGAAAGAAGGGACCACATATTTATAAGGGTGGATGAACTTGGTGAGGGTATAGTTGTAAATAAAAAGAAAAAAAAAGTTTCTAGTTTAGGAAACGTTCCACTTATTTTGACTATTCCATAAAAGGAATACGTTCCATTAAAAAAGAAACGGAGGAAGTATATAGCTGCCTGGTTCATGAGCAATATCATTGAGAAGACATCAAACTAAGGGCCCGTTCGATATCACTGTAGTTTTCAGTTTTTTGGTTTTTTATATTTGAAAGTCATATGATATATGTCATATAATAAATCAACAGTTAGTCCAACTTATGGAAATATGATGATTTTGAAAACTGACAACTAAAAATTAAAAACTACTTCTTATGGTTTTCTGTTTTTTATCTTTAGTTTTTTTTAAATAAAAAAAACTGAAAACAAAAAACGATAACGAACAACACCTAAACTAGAGAATTTGATCGATGATTTTATAATGTTATCAATCTCAAGAATTATTCCCTGTTGGAATATAAACAATTGTGAAATACAATAATGCTTTAGCCACTAACCAAGAATATGATCTGGCGCATGCTATTGGCGCATGCTAACCATTAATACTAAAGAACAAGTAGCTTAGCTACTACCTTGGCCCTTATGCTTGGTGTTACGTGACAAATGCTTTGTGAACTGTACTAAATTGTTTTGAGAAAACTAAAAAAACGAAAAGAAAAGATCAATCTGTACTAAATTGTTTAGAGCTTCTTTAATGTTCGATTTCTTTTTGGATAACTTCACCTTTACTTTTCAACCTTTCAATTGCATAAATGTAATACTATTTTCATGATTCTCGCAGATTCAAGAAATAGAAGAAGAAGTGGAGTCCTTTGTTGAGTCATCAAATCAAAGAAAAGAAAGCGAGTTAATTGAAGAAAAATCAGTTATTAAGAAACAAGTGTAAATTGATACTCGTGTCTTATCGATTATTGATATAGTTCATTAACTCATCGTGTATGAAGTAGTACTTGTCTAGTTGTCTATAGCTTGTGTTGTCAATCATTTGTCACGAATATGATTTTTTTGTCTTTTCTGTTAGTCGTAGATCATCTTTCCAATTCCTAGTTAGCTTTGGATAGATATTAGGAAAATTTGACTACAATAATTCAAATTATGGCCTCTCGGACAAGAATAATCTCAACTATGAGTTATTCCTGTATAATCCCAATTATGGGGGGCGGACCGCGTAGGTGACTTGAAACTGGTTAATCAGGTAAATTTTGACCTTTCATTTAAAAAATTTTATTTTTCCTTTTCTTTCTCTCCTTTCCACCTTTTTCTTTTCCTTTCCTTTTCATTTAAAAATTGAGCAACCAGCAGTACCACAACTCCACCCTGATCACGTCAGCCCCTTGACAGCCCAGCCACCACTGACCACCCCACCAAGAAATTCAACGTGCTCGTTGCAAATTCACGCACAAGACTCAGAGTTCGACAATTCAAAAATTAAAACAGAAAAATAAAAAAACCTTCCCAATCTCTTCACGCCTTCATCTTCTCTCTCTCTACCTCCCCGCCACTTTCCTCCTTGAGAAACCAAACAACCTGCGCTGCCACCCCTAAAACCCCACCCACCCCAGCTAACCATTGTTACAGGAATAAAAAGTACAATGCTGAGATATATACTACAAAAGCTGAAGATCTCCTACACTAACTAAAAGATATACTTTCCTATAATAATATCCTAAAAGATAAGAAACTAAAACTAAACCGAAAACAAAATATCTTTTTTTTTGGAGGTTAAGAAAACAGAATATCTATGTTTATTAGACTTTATAATTCTAATCCTCTATTGCTTCCTAATACTGTGTTCAGTCACCCAAAATAATGGAGGTTTCATTCGCCGGTAGGAGATAGATTCATCTCTCATTCTCATTCTTTAAACATAGTTTCTCTACCTTCATCTCCTTCGCAATTCACTCGATTCTCTACAATTCAATTCAAATTAAGAAATAGTAAAGTGCGAAATTGCAGTAGTAGCATTGGCTTGCAGGAGAAACTTCCATTGGTTGAAGGCGACAGAGAAGACGAAGATTATGAACACCACGACCGCAGCAACCCACTCAAAATCAACCCTATCATGCAACTCGCTCTCCCTCTCCCTCTCCCTCTCCCTTGTTGGATGCGTCGTGGGTGTAGCTGCGTTGGTGGGAACCCGGGTTTGAGAAATTAGACCCAAATCACTGGCAAATGGCGAGTGGGGTGAACCTGGGTTTGAGACATTACACCCATGCTTGGAATTATTGCTCTGGTGGGGTTTGGCATTTGGGGAAGTTGGTTTGTGGAGGTGGAGGTGGAGGTGGAGTTGACAAGTGACATAGTGAATTGTGTGGAGGAAAGTGGTGGTGTTGGTGAGGATGCGGTTGTTTGGATGGTAGTGTGGGGTGAGAGAGGAAGATGGGTTCTAATCTAAGAGTATGAATTAATAAAAATGCAAAACAAATAATATACATGGCAAATCAGAGCGCGACATGTGGGCTTTATTACCTATTAAACCGGTTTCTTCAGGTCATGGTGTATTTGTGGCGGATGTCACCCATAGTTGGGATTATACAGGAATAACACATAGTTGGGATTATTCTTGACCGAGCGAACATAGTTTGGATTATTCTAGTCAATTTTTCCTAGATATTATTCTAGACCATGTGTTGAATTGTGTTAGAGCATCCTTAATGGACAAAAAATTAAAAGTTCATTCTAACAAACTTTAGAATTTATTGCTTAATGGCAAAAAAAAAAAAGTTTGAGCTAACAAAGTTCGAGACTTTGTTCTCAAAGTCGAACAAACATAAGTTCGTTTTCATTCGTGAGGAAAGAGTGTAAAAGAAACTGGACACTTGGCACAAAATAATTGGCCAATGATCATAAATGCGCGCGGCAAATACAAGCAATGCCAGGAACCCTGAACTTTTGTCCTTTCTAACCAATGAATTAATGCCATGTGTCCTTTTTTTATTGGACTATAAATTCTTACATTGCAAAAGTTTTCAACAGACATAACTCAAAAAATACAAATCGAAAAAATACAAAAAAAATTACCGATGCGTATATTTTTTTGAGATCTATAAATAGAGACCAATCTTGATATATTTTTTATATATTTTATTTTTCAGTTTATGTCATAATTTAAAAAGTAAGAGAAAGGGATGAACTTTTATTTTAAGTTCATGAGTAAGAAAAAAAGTTGATAAAGTTTGTACTATGAACTTTTTAGTGAGAGAAAGTGAAGAGAGATAAGGATGAACTTTTTTTTATGTTCATGAATAATGGTGCTCTTAGGAACTTTCTTCCTCACTTGTATAAATACTTTGACATTGATTAATAATGTATTATTTCCAGACTTCTAAATAATTTAAGACATGAGTTGGTCTTACAAAAGACCGGCTACTTTTAATTTAAAAGTAGGTAACAACACAAATCCAATATAAAAAAGAGAGCAGAGCACCATTTTTAATATAGTGACAAGTAAATTCATTTACTGACCAGTTTAATATTCTTCATGACTAGTTTAATCCATTATGTGATGAGTTAATTCATTCGGTGGATCTGCTAGGTTATTTTTCAAAATTACTTAATGTTGTTTGAAATTTAAAGGGAAACAAAAGGAGGAGAATAGAAAAGATGTTTAGCTTAATACCAAAAGTCTGCAAATTATATGCATTCAAGCTCAAAATTTATTGTACATTTTTTTTTTTTTGGAGTGAAAGATTTTGAGCTCAAATGCATATATTTTGGAAAAAAATAAAATTTTGAAAATGAAAAAAAGTTATTAAAAGAATTACTAAATCATTAGATATACAACTTAGATTCTATCGACGTAAAGACAAATTTAATAGATATGGCCCCTTTCCAACCATAGGAGAAGAAGATACAAAACTACTAAGCCACAAGCCTAGTTACCACGGATACCAAAACAAGCAAGGGACATTGTTATTGCCTTATTGGAGTGTAATTTATTAGGTTGTGTATTCTCATATATATCTATCTATCTATACATATTTATAAAATAAAATCCTGTAGGCAAGGAAAAGTACTATCCACATTACGTTTTTATGGTTATTTGCTTATTAAAATTAAGGAGTATTGCTTGTTTGCATTTTCCGGCCACCCATAAACTCCCACAAAACTCCACTTCCTTCCATGTCTTTTAGTAACATCCCTACAAATGTGGCCCTTATGCTTGGTGTTACCTGTTCCGTGACAAATGCTTTGTGTCTTTCCTGTTGAACTGAAGTAAAATGTTAGAAAAAACTAGCTGAAATGAAAAATAAGGAAAGAAAAAAAAAGTCTAATATTCTATATTTCTGTATGGATTGTTTAGAGCTTCTATATTGTTCGTCATTCTTTTCTTTTTTTTTTTGATAACTTCATCTTTGCTTTTCAATCTTTCAATTTCATGAACGTTAATATCAATTTAATAATTCTTAGCCGGCTAATTCAAGAAATAGAAGAAGATGTGGAGTCGTTTGTTGAGTCAAATTATAGAACAGAAAGCGGGTTAATTGAAGAAAAATCGGTTATCAATTAGCAAATAGGCGTAAATTGATACTTGTATCTTATCGATTATTGAGATAGCTAATTAACTCCTCGTGTATGATACGATACTTGTCTATATTTTGTTTGTCATTTATGAATACATTATGAATAGGATATTTTTCTGATCATCTTTACATTTCCTAATTAGCTTTGGATAGATATTGTTCTAGTCTTTATGTTGAATTGTGTTAGGAACTTTCTTCCTCAATTGTATAAATACTTTGACATTGATCAATGTATTATTTTGAGACTTCTAATAAATTTAAGAAATATTCATTCTTCTAGATACTTTGCATGTATTTATTAACAAAATATAAGGAATTTCTTCCATAAATAATGCTATCTTGTTAAAGATTAAAACAATTAGCACAAGTTAACAAAAACTTTAACTAATGTTATGTTGTTAAATAATAAAAATTATATATATTCTAAAATAGAAGTACAACATTAAGGCCCTGTTCAGTTCAACTTATTTTTACTGAACTGAACTTATTTTTGCTAAAATGAACTTATTTTTACTGAACTCAACTTATTTTTACTGAATTGAACTTATTTTTGCTGAACTGAACTTATTTTTACTGATTCATGTTGTTTTTTCTTCTTTGCACTACTGATTTTTACTGAACTGAACTTATTTTTGCTGAACTGAACTTATTTTTACTGAACTGAACTTATTTTTACTGAATATTATTATTTTAAGGTAAACTGAACAGGGCCTAAACACATTGTGTTATATTTCATTTTCCTTAATTCCCGTAAAAATCTTGACAACTACTCCCTCTCGTTTTTTTTATATGTACATTTTTTTCATTTTGGGATGTTTTTAAATTGGTACACTTTCACCTTTTCCCATAAATGAAATGTTGATCCGCCTAATTATTACACTTCTCGAGTTCTCGCCTACTTTTTCTTTCCTTCTCTATACCTTTTTCACTTTTTCCTTACTTTTACTATCATTATCTCTTACTTTTGCACTTTTTAATTGGTCTGCACACAAAAGGCAAATGTACATATTAAAAAAACAAAAGGAGTATATAATAGGACGTAGAAAATTTTAATTGAAAATTTATGACAAAATCACACATCAATCATTGTTATAAATGTTTACTCAATCACAAAATCACACGTAGTATATCATTTTCCTTTAATTGATTGACATACAAAAATGGCAACAATTTTTTTAGTATTTTGTTTACAAATTAGGATAACCCCTCTCCATATTGCCGAGTTTCCGACTCACTACTCACCAAACTCACGAGTCAATTTCCATCTCGATCTCTCCACATATACGTTACATACCCTTTTTAAAAAAGCCAACTAACGGCTACATTTACATTTTAATCTTTTCAAATTTCTTTCCCCCTTTTTCTTCTTCTTCTTCATCTTCTCAAAAACTCTCTTTCTCTCTGCAATTCATCACTTCCATTTCCCTCCATTTACAGACCACGAAAATTAGGGTTTCACAAGATCAAGAATCATGGAACTTCCTTTAGAACTCGACAATTTCATCAAACATTCAATCGACAACACACTCGGACTTCCAATACCTGATCAAACCCTACAATTAAAGCTCCAAACCCTAGAAACAACGAATCATCATCTTCGTCATCAGTACCTTACTCTTCTCTCCAAATTACGCCACAAAGAACAAGCAGTTGAACTTGCTAGGGTTTGTTTTCCTCAATTCACTATCATATTTCATAATTTTGATGATTTTCAATTTGGTTTAATATTTGTGTGGTGATGATTGATTAGGCGGAGGCGTGTTTGAATGCGCAAGCAATCAAGAAATTTGTGGAGGAGAATCAGAAATTGGCTGCTGAATGTGCGGATTTGGTGAATCAGTGTTCGAAATTGGAGAGAGAATGTTCGCTTTATGATCATGATAGGGAGGCGTTAATGGAATTCGGGAACGAGGCTGATGAGAGAGCTAAGGAGGCTGAGAGTAAGGTTGGTGAGTTGAAAGATGAGTTGAAGGAGCTTTCTGATCAAGTTCAGTATTATAAGGATCAATGTGAGATGCTTTCGGTGAGTGACCGGTTTTGCTTTCGAGTTTGTGTTCGGGTTTAATCTGATTTGTTATGTTTGTGATAGTTTCGATACGAGTTTTGATCTGATTATGTGAGAAAGAAGAAAACTTGGTTTTGTGTGTTTGTGTAATTGAGTTCATTGTGCTAGAACGGTGTGCAACTTTAGTTAACTCGTTTACATTCGATCATATTAGGTGTTGTGAGGCAACTTACTTCAGTCTGTTTTGACTTGGATTACTTGTGGGAACGATGTTTTTCTGCTGAAATGTATGTTGGAATTGTTGATGTACTTTGTTTGATGGTTGTTCGGGGACATAGTGACCAGGTCGTTCTTCCAATGAGCTATTAATCGCTATCGTAGCTTCTTTAGTTTTGGTTAGATAGGGGTTGTACCACTTGATGAAGTATAAAAACAATTCTAGGACTCTAACTATGAGCCTAGGCTTTTAGTTGAGTTAGTTCTTTGACTGTTATCAAGAGGTAGTGTGATCATAAGGTTACGAGGTCAAATCTCATACACCCCTCCTTTCTAAATGGAATTTAGCGCTATATATGAGGAGGGCTGTGATACATCCACACTTCAAGCCCAAAGAGTTGTGGTGTGAGGGGGAGTGCTAGAGTAGAAAACTAATTTTGGGTCTAGGACTCTAACTATCATCTTACGCTTTTAGTTGAGTTAGTTCCTTGAGACCATTGAGTAGAATGAAGGAACTTTTACTTCTTTAAATGTAACGAGTGCAATTTGTTCACATTACTCCTTTTTTTTCCCTGTTAGTTGAAGGGAGTAAATTGAGACTACTTTGAAAATCTTCTCCTGTTTGAGAAAGATAGGTGCTCCTAATTCCTAAAGACACTAGTAGAAATGAGGTACTTTAAGTTTGATGATTGATAATCAGTGTAAGCTCTCAATAATTATGAATTAACCAAATGTCATAGGACGTTTCTCATGTTCAGTTGCTGGTAACTACCACAGCCTTAGTGTTTCTGATATGAGGAGTTGGGTCTCGCTACTTCCTTATAGAGTTTAGACTACCATAGGCCAATATGGATGCATTATCACGCTGAATGTTGCAAGGTATTTTGTGTCACAGAGCGTACCCTTTGAAGAGGGAAGCAAAGGTTGCCTGTTGGCTAATACTATATCTGTAATGTCACAACAATTGCAGCAAGTACAAAGTTGATAGTTGTGTAGGATAGCGCTGATCTCGATGTGCTTAAAGTAATGAGAGTGGAAGTTACTCATGCTTTGTGGTTACCATGTTTTGCTTGATAATATTAATAAAATGTGTAGCAGAGTTTTCATGAGTTGATCTTCATAACTCATTAAGTGCCCTTTATCTTTTTTTGAAGGTTGATTCGGGTGAGGATGGGACATTAACGGAGCAAAAACTACTTAACACACTGGTTGCTAGTTTAGTGAACAAAAATGAAGTGGCGAAAACAGCATCAGCTTTTCTGGAGGCTAATAGCGGGAATGAAACATGTAGTGAGTTGCTTAAAATGTGGAACAGGTGAGCCTCCTCCTTTACAGGAGCTAAATTTATGATATCGGGGACAACTTACAATGTACATTGTATATCTTTCTGTGGATCGACACTAGTCTTGTTTTGTGAGAGCTTGTTAGTAAAATTCCGAGCTGCATATCCTTCCGCTTCTCCACTCCTTGCTGAATGTGCTTTCTCTCTATCACAGTTTGAGACCTGAGACTCAAAATGTACTCTCACTTGCTGCTCATGTACGGACTCTGGAGAAGGACAAGGAACATCTAATGGTTAATCTGCACAGAGCCGAAGAAGAGGTGAGGACATCGGACATCAGCATAGAGATTTGGTTGGAATTGCTAACTGGTCCACATCTGATCTTATGCGTTGTCGTACCTATTTGTTTCGCTGTACGTGCAGGTCAGGGTGCTATTTCAGGATAATCATGTATTGGATGAAGAGAACAAAAGGCTATTGAGGGTGTTTAAGTCAGAAAAGAAACATGCTAGTTCAGGAGGCAAACATGGTAGCAGTGCCAAAACTAAGGTGACATTGATAAACTTGACCTTCATTCAACCACCAAAGAAAGAATTCCCAAGCAATATAAATTATATGATCTGATGTAGTGATTTCTATTCGTTTATCTTGCAGAACAATAAAAGAAAAACCAGCCCCGGGTTGATGAGTAGTCCAGTTGATCGCAAGATTGATTTTAATGATGTCGATACCCATCGACATCCTCTCTCTCTGCTGAAAGAGAACTCCCCTGGCTCCAAATCCCATAAAACAGGACAGCAGTAGCAGCACCAGCACCAGCAACAACTGTAGATTGTTGATAACATAGAGACCAAAAAGTATAACCAATTCTGTATTCATAGTGCTTCTAAGTTCTAACACCACAGGATAAACAGCCATTCACATTGAACTCTTGTTAGAAATTTATACCTTTGTAGAAGCTGTTTATTAATCAGAGAAAGCTGCATTCTCTTTCATCTATCTTTGATGTATATTTGATTCTGTTTTCTAAGTGTATGTTGCTGAAATGGAAAGGTGAAGAAACAAAAAACTCTGTATTGACACTTACCAAATATAAGGAGGGAAGGCGCTCTAAGCTTATACTGCTTCCATCCAGAGTTTTAGAGTGAGTTTGGTTAGGTATGGTTGTTGGGCCGCCGACGCACGCTCATACACACATTAGAATGATATTGTCCGCTTTGGGCCTAGCCCGCACGGATTTGTTTTTGAGCACCTTTCCAAAAGGCCTCATTCTAATATATTGAGCTCCAACTATATAAAGGGTTCCTTCCCTTTATATTCTTTCCATGTGGGACTTGGGATGAACTTCCCAACAATCCTTCCCTCAGACCAAGGACCACATAACTCATAGCCTTCCCTCGAACGATACACCCGATCTGCTAAACTTGCCCCTTTCAGTATTGTCGCTACACCACGGGACCCGCCGCCTGACTTACACCATCAGCTACCATTGTTCGTTCTCGGCCACATGCCCACTCGATTACCACGAGTTACAGGGCCAACCACCGACCACGAACCATCTATCGGACCATGCCCACTGGACAACATGCCCACTCGCTCCTACCACAAGTTAGGGGGCAACCACTACAATCTCAGGGCAACCTCCGTTCAATACAGCTGAAGACACCATCAGTGAAGACTTTCGATACAAGGGCCCACCAGATCACCAATTTCGAGGACACACGAGGGACTCCCACATACCGCCACAGCAGCCTCCCGCCCCAAACCGAACCGCCCGGCTCTGATACCATTTGTTGGGCCGCCGACACACGCTCATACACACATTAGAATGATATTGTCCGCTTTGGGCCTAGCCCGCACGGATTTATTTTTGGGCACCTTCCCAAAGGCCTCATGCTAATGTATTGAGCATTAACCATATAAAGGGCTCCTTTCCTTTATATTCTTTCCATGTGGGACTTGGGATGAACATTCCCAACAATCCTTCCCTTAGACCAAGGACCGCAAACTCATGGCCTTCCCTCGAACGATAAATTTGATCTGCCAAACTTGCCCATTTCAGTACCGCCACTACACCACGGGACCCGCCGCCTGACTAACCATCAGCTTCCATGGTTCGCGCTCACGGCCACGAACCATCCACCGGAGAACATGCCCACTTGCTCCGACCACAAGTTACAGGGCAACCACCATCGGTTCACCAGCTTGAACACACCATCAGGAGGACTTTCGATACAAGGGCCCACCAGATCACAAATTTTGAGGACACACGAGGTTCTTCCCCCACATACTCCACGGCAGCATCCCGCCCCGGACCGAACCACCCGGCTCTAATACCATTTGTTGGGCCGCCGACGCACGCTCATACACACATTAGAATGATATTGTCCGCTTTGGGCCTAGCCCGCACGGATTTGTTTTTGGGCACCTTCCCAAAAGACCTCATTCTAATATATTGAGCTCCAACTATATAAAGGGCTCCTTCCCTTTATAAACTTTCCATGTGGGACTTGGGATGAACTTCCCAACAATGGTATGAGGTATACAATAATTTTCTTCAATTGTGGAAAATTCCATTATTCTTAACGAAGGCAAAACATATTTTCTTGCTATCCTCAGCCTTTTTCCTATCGATTTTCCTCCTTGTATTTATTTGATGTAAGAAACCAATCAAAGGAAATTGATGCAGAGTCGACTTTTATTTTGGAAAATGATTTTATGGCAAAATAATATTACATTAAAAAATATTTTCCAATCCAACAAAACGAAACACAATATCCATACAAAGAAAAACTTCTCATTAGTAAATTTTTTTCTGTCCTTATAAAAATCTCTCAAAATTTAGGCATGTTCTGCAAAACTAGCGTTAGTGGTAGTTGTTAGTGATTGCACTAGCCGATAGTTGTCCACTAGCCGTTGTCAACCGTTTGCTTTTAATTCAGTAGTTGCAAATATAAGTATTTGGCAAAAATAGTTGTTGTAAATTATCAATATATTACAATAAATCAACATAAATCAACTATTGTTAGAGATCATGGAAGATCAAGCACATCTATTTTCGATTCACCTATGCCACAAACAATTGACAACATAGCAAACTTGAGTTTATTTTGGATTTTTTTTCTCAAACTTCAATTGTTTATGAATATGACCAAATTAGGGATTTTCTCACAAAATTTTCAATAAGCAATAGACCTTGTTCTTTTGGGCTAAGTGCACCTGAACTGAACAAAAATTAAATTACAATAATCCACGTTAAAAAAACATGGCTTAAGGGTCTGTTCTCCCTAACTTATTTTCGGTTTATTTTAGATCCAATTAGTTCACTTCAGCTCAACTCCAATCACTTCAATTCAGTTCACTTTCGTTCAGCTCCAATCAGTTTCCTTCAATTTAATTCAACTCCAATCAGTTCAGTCCAACTCGACCAAAACTTTTATAATATGGAAGAAAATATCTTCGAATGCCATTCTTTTCTTATCCATAACAAACCATCTACACTTCATTCAACATCCATAAAACTTCTTCCCACTTCGACATTCACAGAAAACCAAAGTATCTTGACAAAAATGGCACAACTACATTCACTATGCTTCCCATCTCCAACTTCCATACCTCTCCATGAATCAAACTCATACATTCCCTCCTCCATATCTCCATTTCCATCTCTTTCTCTCTTCTCAACAAAACCCAAATTCCTCTCCCTTCACCGTTACTCTCGCCTCAACCACATTTGCTCTTCTTCATCTTCATCGAATCTCACCATTCAAAGCACAACATCATCTGAATCAAACACAGAAGAAGAGAATTGTCCAACAAGATTGCTCGCACAAAACGTCCCATGGACATCTACTGCTGATGATATTCGCGCTTTGTTCCAGAACTATGGTACTGTTGTTGATGTTGAGGTATCACCCTTTTATTTTGTTTTTCTTTTTTGTGGGTTTATTTTCTTTTTCTTTTTTGTGGGTTTGTTTTGTTTTTCTTTTTTGTGGGTTTATTTTCTTTTTCTTTTTTGTGGGTTGTTTTCTTAGAATTGGGTTGGTGTTGTTTTGTTTGATTGTAGTTGTCAATGCATAATAAGACGAGGAACAGAGGATTGGCGTTTGTTGAAATGAGTTCGGTTGAGGAGGCTGCTGAAGCTTTTTCTAAGCTTGAGGCTTATGTGAGTTGTTCTTTTTTACTTATTGGCTTATTGGGTTTATGATGATTGTACGAGTATCGATAATGATTCTGACTCACCTGTTGACGGGTGGCTTTAATGACTATTGAAAGATAATATTTTTCTTAAAGTGTAATTGTGGAGTACAAACTAAGATTATATACTCTAGGTTACAAGATAATAACAAACCTAATAATTAGGAAACTAAAAAGATATACAATCACTAAAAGATAATTATTTACATAATATGAATGATGAAAATATAGAGATATTTCCATTTATTCTAACAACTATGATGTCTAAGGTGTAAGAAATTGAAAATTTTATGTTTTGCTCATTTTACTTGTTTTTTTTAAAGAAGTTTGTATATTTTAAAGCTAAAAGACATAGGGGATGTTTGACAATTGGCTAGTGGCTTTTTGTGGTGGCTAGACCAAATGTTATTATGGGCTTGTTTGATTTGTAATTATTGGCTATGAAATAGTATTTGTGAAAGTGGTTGTTAGCGTTGGATGTTTAGTGCAAAATGGAATCAAAAGCCAAACGCTAGCGTAAATGCATCTTGATTTTGGCCATTGCAAAAGCCATTTACCATTTCTTTTTTTTGCTGTTTAACCATATACAAAAGTCAATGAAAAAGCCACCAAAAAGTCATTTGTCAAATACCCCATAATTGTGGTACATTTTCGGCCTTTGGACTATAATAGAGTAAAGTTTATATCTCATGCAACTTGGTGCACTACTTATATGTTGTGTTGCACAAATACGAGAAACGGACATGATATAGACACGAAAATAGGAAACAGGTGTCTATATTCTATTCTGCCCATGTAGATATATCTGTGTAGTGTCTAAACAACTTCATTGAAGTGTCCTACATAGCTTGTATGTGATGATGAAGCAACATTGTGTTTCTCCCCCCCCCCCCAATTAAGTGTGTTATGATATGATAATGTGTCTTATGGTTAATAATATCATACTACATATACAATGCAGCTTATAATTGGGGTAGGGCTAAAAGAACAAGGATTTTGGAACCCTAATTGTGTTGGCCAATGTGATGATATATGATGGTGGAGTGAAATGAAACGATCATGGCTAATGTTGAGTAATGTGGTTTGCAAGTGAATGAAAGGACTTTGTGATGCCTTTGTTTCCATGAAAATGTTTCTATCAATGATGCAACTTCAGCAAAAAACTGATACAGGGTTCCCTTTTCTCAGTTTCTGATTAGTGTTGGCTATCTTCTCTGGAAACCCTTTTTTGGTTTCATACCCAATACCTTACAAAAGTACATATAGTTTCAGTTGCAAGTTTCCCAAATTTTCCTTTAGATTTATGATATATGTTCATGCATATTGTTTGCAGGAGTATGAAGGACGAACACTAAGGCTTACTTATGCTAAGCCAAAGAAGGAAAAAACTTCTCCTCCACAATCTAAGCCAGCTGTTGTGTACAACTTGTTTTTGGCAAATTTGGCTTTTGCAGCAAGGGCCAAAGACCTAAAAGAATTTTTCCAATCTGCTGGGAGTGATGTTGTTTCAGCTGAGGTTATTTTTAATGAAAATCCTAGAAGATCATCTGGATATGGATTTGTTTCTTTTAAGACGAAGAAAGAAGCGGATGAAGCCCTCATTAATTTTGATGGGAAGGTAATTCTCTGTTTCATCTCTGAGGTTCACAAACATATTTCTTTTGTCTTTTTTGTTATAACTTATATGTTCTATGAGAGCTTACCGTTATTTCCTTTCCTCTTAGTGGTTTGTTTCTCTTATATTTTGGTTTCTCGTAACGAACTTGCATTTGTTACTATTATCTTGCAGGAGCTGATGGGAAGACCAATCAGAGTAGCACGTAGCAAAAGATTCGTTAAACTTGAGTCAGAAATAAATTCCCAGTCAGAAGATGGGGAAGATGGGGAAGATGGGGAAGCGGTACCAGCTGAGTCCGATTATGATACAGAGCAATCGGAGACCGTTGACAACTTGTTTTAATGAAGAATGGGAGGCTCTGTCATTTTGCGTATGCATCAATGGCCTTGATGAGGAGGTAAGATCGCAGATGAGTGCTTCAGAAGTTATTTGTAGATGTCATTGAATCTTTTTTTTGAAATTTTTTTCAATCTTCTTTGGCATGGAATGAGGAAGGGTCATGGCTCGATTGACAAATAGGAGAAGTAGCCCCCTGCCCCCTTTGAAGTATGAAACATAAGTTTTTATTGGAATTGGATCTTGGACCTCTTGCTCCTCAACTTTGATTGAATTTCTATTGACTTTTGCTTCCATGGCCCCCTTTTCTGTTATTTTCATCGTTTCTTTTGGAACTTCTTTGAGATGTGGTTTTATACACTTTTCTCCTCGAATACCATGGTGTTGATTAGCTTGAGGCTGCTTTACTAATTCCACCCCTTATTTCTTCCAATTGGAATTGGCAGCAATGTTGGTGAATAAAATGATTGATGAGATAAATTCTCCAATTGAGTTAAGATTGGTTCATGTGATCTGGGTTAGAAAATTAGCAGATGGTATAAACTTCAGAGGTTGCGTGAGTAAATGATTCCTTTCCTTTCAATGGATTGTGAATTTGTCATAGGAAATGCATATATATATATATATATTATGGGTTTTGTGCTAATCATAGATAGCTTTCAAAGGGTTTCTGAACTGCTGTCACCTATTGTCCTTGCAGTGTCATCGATGTTCGTATTCTCTCTTGAAGTTTCAAGTGTATATGTTTCCCTTAGTTTCTGTCAAGATTTTTTACCTACTAAAAACCTCATCACTGTGAGATTGCTTAGGGTCTCCTCTATGGATTCCAAGACTTCAGTTATGCTGTTCCAGATCCATTTCCGGTCCAAATTACCAAATTGTATACTATGAGAGACTGCGTAGGTTTTGTTAAGATCTAACGATCTTTGAGAAAGGATATGTGTAGGCTTATTTTATGGTTTTTACTTGTTCATTTCAATATAATCTCAAGGGCTATAATGCCAACTTAAAGGTTCTCATTGATTTAAGATTATTATTGGCCACAGAAAGTGATTCAATATAAACATTGCATGACTAGATATTGGTATAGATTAATCTGTTTTGTTATGGATTACCAATATTCTGGTAGGGTAATTGAGGGAAATTGAATTGGAAAAACTTCTCACTAATTTTTGTCAAGATATGGCCATTGCCAATGGCTACCAATCCTTAATCGGGTGTTATTTACAGTCCTGTTAACCTTACTTCCTCACTTGTTGGTTCATTGCTGGAACTATTTGCAAGGACCTGTAGGCCCTCATAGATGTCAATGTCGGAATTTCCAAATAGGCTCCATCATAACCCATCCATGTGCAGGAATTCACGGCAACCCTTTATCAGTAGTTGTGAATGCTTCTAATATAAGAACTCCCATCTCGTCTAGTATCAGTGGCACAATTATGTTTTTTGGCCTCTAAGCAACCAGTCTTGAAGCTTCTTGTCATCTATGGTTCCGTTGGCCATTGAGTGATCTTAAAAAGGCTCGTCATAAGGTTCTGCCCTGCTTTTTCACATTGAGGGGGTCACAAGACATGAGTCTTAGCCATAGTAAAGGTTGATTTGCATCTTTTGTCAAATGTGATTTATAGGGCCATTTTTGGTTTGGAAAATTCCGAGAGATGCTTAAGAGTAACATCATCTTTGTTAATACAAAATCACTATCTTCTTCCTTAAATCTTCATATTACATCTCTTCATCTGTCCAAGACTCCAAGCTAAGTTAGTTCTTGGCAAATGCACAACTGTACATGACATCCCTACAAGTTCTCCTCTCAGTTCAGGTCTTTATAATAGGAGGCTGATAGTCATGACTCACGAGATGTGAGCTTTATAAGAGTCTGTCGAGAACTTTGTTATATTTAATGATTCGGAAGGCGATGGACCAGTGGCAATCTCAAGTGTGGCAGCTGGGGATGCCTCTTCAGTCTCTGCCAGTGATTTTCATCGATTGGTCGTATTGCAATTCCAAGTCATTCCTAGCATAGCCTATATTACTTCAAACCGACACTATAGGGCGGCTCTTCTCGACTTCTGCTTCTGTGGGAATCTGTTTAAAAGAACTTAATAAAAAAGCACGACAGAAGAACACCCAACATAAAGATGCACACTCCCCCGGTAAGACTTGATCTGAACCGTAGTTCAGATTCAAGTTGAATTAGTGATTCTTATTTTTGTTTATTCATAGTCCTATTGGAAATACCGGGTATAGGTCTAACCACCTCAATCAACTCCCCGTTTCTGGCATGCTATAGAGGAATGATATCCGAGAAGTTGTCCAGCTACGTGGTATCTCATCCTATATTCCTATGAGGTTTCTCTTACCCTGATAGTTGGTCCTTGATTACCCTGATAGTTGGTCCTTGATCTCTTTGGCTTGAAATTATTCGCTCATTAAAATCTCTGTTACTTGGACACTAGTATCCGTGTTGGACGTGGATTGCGATTCTGTAAATTTCCACGACTTTGGCCCAAAATGAAATGTCAGAGTTTCGAGGATCCAAGACAGGTACTTGAGGTAAAATAAAGAGTCCGAATAACATAATTTACAATGATTTCTGCATTTGTCTTGTATTAAGAAAAAAATATTAGTTTAGATCTTGTTGCTTGTCAAATGCAAGCTACATACGGGTCTAACTTCTTTTAGACTTCTATGTTTCAAGCCTTTTGGATTAGTGAAACTCACTTATTTTCTTTTTCATGCTTTATAGTTACCAGATCACTCAAATTACATAAAGTATATTATTATGTGTAAGCCTTTTGGCCTTTAGCTTCTCAAATCTCATTTGATGTTTGGTTTTGACGATCATTACTTATAGTACTTGCATAATACTAACCCTAGTGAGTTTGATTTCAGAAAATGCAATAGAGTACCTGATTTATGTGAAGTGTTTGATGTAATTGGGAGATTGGGTACGCCTAGAGAAAGCTTAATGAAAAGCATATAATTACACTACAGTTTGGTACCAAACAAGAGAGAGTATGTATTTTGGTAATTCCACACTCCCTTGTTTGGAAATAAACTGTTTGGGAGGTTGATCATAGCATAATATAAAGAGTATAATGAAACAACAATCTGTTACCAAACAAGAAAGAGGCAATGCATTTTGGTAATTCCACTCTCTTGTTCGGTAACAAACTGTTTGTTGTTTAAGCCTTTTTCTTATGAATGTAATAGCTAAGATAGAATCCAGGATATTGATCGCAATAATCATGAGGCTGTCTATGCTGCATCATCTCTCGTTTTTATGAACAAAACTAAGTACAACCAACTTTCATTGTGATGCAGGTTCTGTCATGTGGTAATGTAAAGTTTATAGCGTCAGAGCAAATGGAATGCTATTATACAGTGAAGAGTGCAAGTTTGAGTGTCTTGTTTATGCAGTTTGGGGTGCTTGTATACGGACTTTGAAAGCTCCTCAAGACTGCTCTGCTCTCCCCTCGACTTCATGCAGCAAATCAGCATGACTAATTGCTCAGATATCCAGTCATGCGTTAACGTAAATCGTATGCATTGCAAGCTTTGACTTCATATTGCAGTTTGCAATTGGAAGATGCCCCTGTAAAGCACTGTTCTTAATGGTTATTACTCCTGTAATTTATGGCATTGTGTGAGCAACATCTGCAATGTGTTGCTAACTTGATGCACGTATTGCAGATGCTTTGACAGCAATGTTTTGCACTGTCTTTTTACCATTTTCCTTTATGTTGAATGCATTTTAAGCTGGCATGACTAGGGGTGTAAACGAGCCGAGCTGAGCTCGACCAAGCTCGGCTCGGCTCGAACTCACTTTGATCGAGCTCGAGCTCGGCTCGAAGCTCGACGAGCTCGCCTACATGAGGCTCGAGCTCGGCTCTTTTCCAAATGTTCGAGCTCGAGCTCGGCTCGGGCTCGGCTCGTTTTTCTTTTTACCCGTCTAATGGTTACGACTCTTCCTTAAATAAAGTAAAATATGCAAAATTTCACCAGACACAAATTTAATGCAATCAAGGTCTTTCATAAGATAACAAACAACTTAATACAATAGACTAATTAAGGTTCAAAATATAGGAATAACAAAGTAGTCCACTAAATAACTCCAAAACGAGCCCGAGCCGAGCTTTGCTGGGCTCGACTCGAGCTCGAAGTTGATCGAGCTCGAGCTGAGATTTGACCGAGCCGAGCTCGAGGGCTTTACGAGCCGGCTCGGCTTAGTTACACCCCTAAGCATGACGCCATGGTATGGCCATGTCACGTTTTCAACTTCATGAAAATACTTATATGGGACACATAAATCAATAACCATATAAGAATATTAGTAAAGATATTTGAATCTATGATTAACACTAACAAATTGCGATATGAATATTCGAATTCACCTCAAGTATGAAATAAAAGTAATACAAACATTCGTCCATTGCACACTTATTGACCTTTCATTAAGTTTTTTGATGATATAAGAATTTTAATAAAAGACAAGAGTTAAGCTACAATTTATTAATCCACGTTACGAATATATTAAATGACTTAATTTCTTCTTAATGACATCTTTTTCACACGAAATTACATTAATTGTCTTTAACTATGAAATTGTGCAATAAATAGGTAATTTAAATATACATGTTCAATTTGTTTCTTTTTGTTTGTCCTATTTTAATCAATTATGTGAGAGCTTTTTTATCAAAATTGAACACATAAAAAAAAGGCAGAAGTAATACAAGATAATTAAGTTATTTTAATCTTCAAATATATGTTGAGCATCGGCATTAAAAATACATAATTTAAGTTACATTGAAGTTGGATCTTATGCAAGATTTAAGATCTATAGGATTTGAGTACAATTTAATTTGGACGTTGTTGTTCTTTAGGTGTGTTAAAGTGCATTGGTCTTATTATTTTTATGAAGAGTAGGGTTATACGGTCTATTCATGATCGTTTGGATAGACCGAATGGAGCATTATGTTAAAATTGTATGGTTTACCTTCAAAATTCAAGGTTTAATTTTTTTAACAATATACACTTTTAAGTTAAAATTATATGATAAATTTTAAGTTTAAACCATAATGTATTAATGAAAACCTTTTGGTTTTACGATGGTATATCCATGAGCCTATGGATAGACCGTCTACTCCAAAACTTAATATATTATATATATTAAATTATATCAAAATTACTCCCCTCATTTAAGAAGCCCAATAAACTCACGAAAGAGCAGCAAAATCTACATGGTTGCTAAGTATTTTTCCTCGATCTCCCAAATCTAACAATACAACATTTATACTCCCTCTATTTTATAAAACTTGCAACAATTTTGACTTTGCACTTGTCATTGCATTATTCAGATCATTATATTGTTAATTATTAATTGATACAAAAATAAAAAGCTAATATTTTAAACCTACATAGAAAAGCAAATCTGATGATACAGGTCCACACATGTTGAAGATAGTTGTTATAAAATTGATAGCACATAAATAGTTTATTTTATATAACAGTCAAAAGTCATAATCAAAGTGATATTTTATAATTCATTCAAAAATTATTAGAAGTCTAATAAACAGAGGAGGTGTACGATTAAGAAAACGTCAAAACCTAGTCCAACTCATCTTCGGATTCTCATAAGGAAATAAAAATAAGTAGGAAAGCATTATAATGAGAATCAATCACAATATTTCTCAATAATAGAAATCCAATTTGCATGTAAATTTGGCAAGTATACTCCAAGTTAACATCGTTGAAAATAAACGATGGTTATCAAGAGGGAATGTATAGCACGATTAAAATTCAAGATTGTAAAATAAAAACCCTAAACCTAATACAGTTGGAAGTCACAAACCTATAAATACACCCCACCACTACACATTAATCTTCATAACCTCGCATATCATATCTTTCCTCTTCCTTCTTCCCTCGTTGCGTTTGCTTTTGCTCCCTCAAGCCTTGAGGCAAATCTTTCTTTGCTGCCCCAACTTGTTTATAAATTACAAAATCAAATCTTCCCTTTTACTTGAATAAAGGTGCGAAATTTATGTGATTTTTGCAACAAAGGTGACATTTTAATCATGTCCGTCTCACGAAATGTAAGCAAGGTACTTTCTTTTTGCCTATTACTACGTAATTCCCTTGATTTATAATTTAGTTTGCATGTTTTGAAACTGTTAGGGTTTTGCAAAAACTTATTTTATAGGGTATATACATTAGCATTTGGATACAATTTTAACTTGAAAGTTCTAATTTTTAAAATTTAAACACCTTACACTTTTAAGTTAAAATCTTATACGATAAATTTTAACTTAAAACAATTAAGTTAATAACCTTTTAGTTTTACCGAATCCCTATACAATCTACTCATTACTTTAAAATTAATAAGAATTATATTTTGAAAAATATATATTTGAAAATAATTATATAATCATATATTATGATAAGCCCGTGTGGTGCACGAGTTAGCTAAAATATAAAAATATATATAAAAATTTCCTGAAAATACTTTATCAATGCTTGACTATCAAATGTTATATATATATAAAAAGCATATATCGAATAAGAGTGTGAAACCTAAATGATCTTTTTTGGTACTCTGTCTTTTAATTATAGAGATCTCTATCTCTAATATGTATGAATAGATCTATGTTGTATTCATTAGAGATATCTTATTAAATATTGTGAATATCTTGTATTAGCATCTATTAGTATCTTCTATAATCAATATATAGGATAATAGCTTATCTTAGTTATTATGATGCATATATGTTATGATATTGGCTAGCTTTTAGATAGCCTACTTCTACTATAAATTTAGGTTGTAATGTTAATGAATACTTAACAATCATCTTCATAATTCTATACTTTTACTTTCTTCTCCTAATCTTATCATGGTATCAAGAGCTTTGATCCGCATCTACATTTTCCCTCCCTAATAATCTCCCTCCCTCAATGGTGGTAGTGTAAATCGCACTCCCAAACCAGCCATTATCCTACAAGAAATGATTGTTCAACCAAAATTATCAAAAACCCATCACCATCTCTCCACCAACGTGGAAAATATTTGGTGATCTCCTTATAAAAGTTTTTGGACCTTCTTCCATTTTAATGGAATAACTCTTCACTGATAATGGTGGTGAAACTTTCACTATCAAACCTCCCATCTTCCTGTGATTTATCTTCAATAATAGAAGAAACAAGCATCAAGCATGATATTTTATGCCTTCACTCCTCCTCCTCCTACTAGTTTAACCACTCTATTGTACTCAAAACCTCAACCTCTGGCCCATACTGTTTGGTTGTCACTCTCAAAATATTTCTACTCTCTCCCTCATCGACTCCAACAATGAATCAATGAAAGCATACCAATTCTCAATTCCTACACGTTAATAAAATTCCATATAACAATCCTTGCTAAAATAAATAAAATTCTCCTCCTACTCCCTATTACTTCTGTTACACTAGACTATCCAAAAAAAAAAAACTCAACTCTTTCCTTTCATAACTTTCTACCTAAAAAAACATGTTTTCAAATTTCATTATTATTGACAATTCTATTGTCACATATTCACAATCCTCAAACAAATCTCTCTCCCTCGAACATGATTGTTCAACATAGATAAAATCCAACACCAACACATATTCTTCCCTCCCTTCTCTTACTATTCTTTAAATTCCATCCAATGTCTCCATCCTAGAAGAAAACATATTTCATACTTAGCTTGTAGCCATCTATGAAAACTTAGCAAAATAATGCTATCACTTACTTTCCTAGTCTCCTTTTCCATTAAAAAAAAATTAATAATTCAAGTTTGCCTTTTCTCACAAAGAGTCATCTATAAATCTCTCTTCTATGTAGCTACATACAATTATCTATTTCTAATAATACTTAAACTCTTATCATACGCAAATATGGTGATTACTTTCACCAAAACACCCTTTCTCTTGAAAACCACACGGAACAAACTACTCAACAACTCAAAAGTCAAAACTTCCTATACCATCATTATTGTTATCCAACTTTGCTCGTGCTCGTTGTTGATTATGATTGTCCAAGCTTGTACTTTCCCTTCGGCCGTCCATCTTGCAGGGGCATATTAGAGATATCTTATTAAATATTGTGAATATCTTGTATTAGCATCTATTAGTATCTTCTATAATCAATATATAGGATAATAGCTTATCTTAGTTATTATGATGCATATATGTTATGATATTGTGTATCTTTTAGATAGCCTACTTCTACTATAAATATAGGTTGTAATGTTAATGAATACTTAACAATCATCTTCATAATTCTATACTTCTACTTTCTTCTCCTAACCTTATCAGTATTATGTAACAAATGCGCATAAATCTTCTCATAATGTAATATTTTGAAGTGTCAATTTACACAACAATATTATTTTTAAAATTTTGAAAAAGAGTTATCAGCATGTTTAGTTACCCGTTAAAGAGGATACCCATTAAAACACACTTCTACATATATTAAGTATATGAATAGGATTCTTATTTTAAAACATATTTCAACATGAAATAAAAGATATAAAATTTATTACGATCACTTTATACATTAAAATAATAATCCTCTGTAATAGGGACCACGTCTTTGGTTAACGATTTTCTAGAACTTGTTTCGGCGCTTGTATGATTTTAAAACATACCATTAAGTAAATATTGTGACATAACAGTCATATGTGGCGCTTTCGATGCTCCGATAACAAATTTCTTTATACTCCGTTCTTCAATAATATACACACATCCGTTTTTGATTTATTTCTAGGAACCTTCTTTTTACAGCATCTACAATGACATTTTAAGCCTCATGTTTTGCTCTCTTTCTTCAAATGGGCTTTCCTATTTAGTAGGGTTCCCCTCTATAGAGGGGACCTTCCAAAATGTGACATGTGATGTACGTAATATGGAAGATAGTTGATGGTGGGGTATGAAAAAGTAGGAAATTTAATGGGAACTGGTGACTGATGTGCAAGAATGAGGTAATGAGAGAGAAATTATGAGAACCCGATAAGTCGTCAAACTTTAATATATTTAGATGCAGTGACTCCCGTAAAATAATAAAAATAAAATAATGAGATTGGGTCTTGGAGTATATCTACTTGAATGTGTACTCATAAACTTCATTGGGCCTGTAAACTCAGGGCTGCAACGGAGGAGAGTCTGACCACACATAAACCTAGATGGGGTTTCATCCTAAAACCAATTGTGGTGGAGTAGCCCATTAGACTTGTACGTGAATCATCCTCCCTATCATTTTTTGATGTGGCATCACAAGTGAATATTTCACTTTAACACTCCACTCACTTGCGAGCCCGTCTTCAACTTGCAATCTGAATTGGTTATAAACATCCTCGTTGTACCTTCAATTAGGACTTCTAGCATGAGTTCAAATGACCCCTACTTAGGGCAATCATAATATTGTTAGGCAACCTAGCTCCAAATAGTTTTCAAATTTGCTCTAGCTACATTCTTCAAACAATTGGGCCCTCCTTACTTGGGACGGATAATGGGCCAAAATCGTAGGTTCTGATACCATGATAAACTTCATTGAGTCTGTACACTCAAGTTGCACCGGAGGAGAGTCTAACCACAAATAAACCCAGATGGGGTTCCATCCTAAAACCGATTTGGTGATAGGGTGGAGTAGCCCATTAGACTTATATGTCAATCATCCTCCCCATCATATTTCGATGTGGGATCACAAGTGGATATTTCTCCTTAACATATACATTATAAATTCTACGATAAGTCTGGATGCTCTTAATCTGTACACTTTCGCCTTTTCCACTCATATGCTCCACTTTCTAATATAGTAACAAAGCTTAAATTTCCTCCATCATATTTTTTCCATTTGTCTTTCCAACTTTTTAGTTTTTGTCTCTCATTTTTGTACGTTCTCCGTGATTATTTAAGAACAGGAAAAGTATAAAGAAGTATCTTAAAAGTCATAACGCTAATCATCCAGTTTTGAGTATGCTAATAGATTCTTGGTATGTTGTTTACTTGTTTCAGATGATCGTTTGTGAAATATGTGGAGGCAAAGGATGTTCAAAACGCCTAGTTCATTGCATGATATGCCAAAATGTTGTTGTGCACTGGTATGTCACATAAAATTTGATTGGCTTTTCACGTCTTTGATGATCAAGTTTGACCAATCCTAATTTATTTGACATTGCAATTTTCGCAAGTTCAACAATTATAACTAATAATTCATTGTTGAACAAATTAAATATTGTCCAAAAAAATAGAAATAAAAAAACTTCCAGCGAGGTTGTGATGGTATCAAGACAATCTATTTATATCCATATCCATCCGTATCCATATGTATATTAATAAAATAAAATCCTTCTTCCACGTGTCGTTCTTCTATTAGAATGACACATGTCAATCTCATATACTCCCATTGTATTTTGTCAGCTTTTTATAGACATGTTTGATTTTTTATCCCTTTTTGTATGTAGCAAGAATATATGTTTACTTTAGGCACTATTTATAATTCTATCTATTTTGGATACTTCAGTTTCATTCGACCCATGTTTTTAGGTCCACTTATTGGGTTCCCCATTTACCTTCTCTCTCCAACTTTTCCATACCCCACCACCTTTGTTTTAATATTTTTAAATTAATTAATTAGGATCCATGTGCCCCTACTTTGCCATTCTTTTTATCTGCGAGGGTTCCTCATCGAAAGGGGCACCTCAAAATAAAAGGAGGTTCCTCCACTTAAGGCCTCCTAATTTGAGGGGGACTAAAAAAGTTTGAGTGTTGGTACTCGTAAAGTAATTCTTTGTACTAAGGTCAACCTTGATTAAGTCAAAGTAGCTAATTATTATATTAACAGATTTGCTTCATTAATATTATATTTATTACCTTGTAAAAACTTTGGTACCATGAGAAAATTTCTAAAATAAAGAAGCAATGAGAATTTCCATAATACTAAATTATTGTGTTAATATTAAGTTTTACAACCCCTAATTACCAATTCAAAAAATTTCATTGATACACTGTAACTAAGATCTACCTTAGTCACATAAAATATTTCTAGACTATGTTCAAAAAAAATTCTAGACTAAGTAAAACCTGAATTAGTATTTCTTCATATTTGTAGACTATGTTCATGAAGTTAAATGTTCATTTTTCTAATATTTATTTATATAAATTTTATCATTTATTCATAAAACGATTATTATGTATAGGATGATAATACACAAAATAATATTAGCTCATTATTCATGTTGCCTTTTCAGTTATTGCGTAGCTAATAGCATTGCAACTAATAGTGAAGATATTAGTTGGTTGTGTGAAGAATGTGATGTTAAGACTATTAAGCTTGCTCCATCAACAAGGAAGAGTGAGCGCGTAAAAGTGGATCGCGAAGCCACGAGAAGAAAAGCTCGAAGAAAGTGGAGAAATTTGAGTACTCAAGAGGTTGAGAAGCCTCATTTAACTAAAACCACAACTAATACGGTTACCTTGGCTCATGATAATAAAGATGAAATTAAGGATGACAAGCCAATAAAACAAAGTGTAAATGGTTCAAATGATACTGTTTCAACAATTACGAAGAGCGATAACATCTTTCTCAGTTTCAAGCAAGAAAACAAAGATTCACAAGATTTTCGTTCTCAGTCTTTAAAGAGTCGTCAAAGCGAAAGCAATGTTATAGATGAGATTCAATTGGAGACGACTACCAAAGACAATACCAGCTTTGATGATGTGTATGATACATATAGTTCACAAGATTTTCGTTCTCAGTCTTTAAAGAGTCATCAAAGCGAAAGCAATGTTATAGATGAGATTCAATTTGAGATGACTACCAAAGACAATACCAGCTTTGATGATGTGTATGATACACATGCAAATATTTTGAGGCAAGATTGCAAGATAATGCACACATCACAGAGTAGAAGGAGGAAACTTCTACATACTAATATTTTAAACTCCAACAATATTATGACACATGAAGATCAACAAGAGAATACCCAGAAGAAAATTGCAAATGTTGCTCTTAGTCAAACATCACACGAAGCAGGGTCGACTAAACATGTTTTTGCTCAACCAATTATTGATCCATTATGGAGGTATTTTAGCTTATTCACATTTATTTCACATGTTATTAATTATTGATAATATTACTATAAGCGAATTTGGAATTAGTAGTAAAAACTTAGATCATATCGTTGGGATAAATCTTTTCTAACTTGCCAAACAAAAAAAGAGTAAAAAATATTTAGGTTTAATACAAATGTATGTTTTCTTAAATTATTGTGAATAGGGGGAGCTGTTGCATAAAAAAAGGGATAATAAAGGAAACCTTTCTTTCAAAATGTTGGCTCATCTTTCAAACAAAGCTTCTCTGAAGGTGCATGGAATAGTTCATGTTTTACCAGAGTTAATCTTCTTCGAAGCTATGCCAAAGCATATAGCATGGCCTAAGACTTTCGAAATTGCATCACCTACAAGTGATGACATTGCTCTATATTTATTACCAATGGATGAAAGGTAATATTTATGATAGAACTTTAGTAATGTGTCTAATTTTTTTTAATATATATTATCTTATTTTATTTAATCAATTATCGCTCAATAATGTAGGGATGAAAATTCATACAATAATATGCTTGAAGCGATGATTGACCATCAACTTGTTTTGACTTCAAGGATCAATTGTTTGGATATGTTAGTTTTTGCATCACGTGATTTGCCTCAAAATGAACGAAGTAAGTTTTAATGTAATTTTAAGGGCGCTATTTTCAGCAAGTATACAAAATTATTTGAATGCGTTTATAATGTTTGAAATCAATTTATTTTACAGGAATTCAAAGAAAATATTATATGTGGGGGGTGTTTGAGGTAAATGAAGAATCTCCATCTACCAGTAAGGTAACAATTACTAGAAGCAGATATAATGTATATGATCAGAATATTATACATTATAATAGTAGTAACAAACAAAAAAGTCCGTGTAAAACAAGCTTTGATATAACCTCTTCTTCATCGGGTCCTTTTGTATGGTAACAAGATCTTTCATCAATTCAATATATTACTTATATTCATATGGTGCAAACTATTTGTTTTGAAGTAAAATGTTTGTCTCTTTCTTTCTAGCAATGCAATCCCACTCAATTTCTCACTAAAGTAGGAAATTGGTCTCTTCTCTTGAATCAAAACCACATCAATTCCAGTTAGACTTGCATCGGATTAAGCTTCAAAGAGCTTGTTGAAATCCGACTATACAAGAACATGAACATTGAAAAGCTTCTCTTTCACATCTTCAAATGCCTTTTGTACTAAAGGAGTTCATGAAAACTCCCCTTCTTCATTAATTCAGTGATTGGCGCCATAATAGATAAAAAAGTTCGGATGAATCTTCAATAAAAGGAAACTAATGGTGAAAGCTTCAACATTCATGAGCACTTGTAAGTGCAATCCAAGAGGAGATTGCCTTCGCTTTGTAAGGATCAACATGTACACCATCCATAAGTCTCGTGAAACAAATGTTCATCAATAGATAGTTCGATTTGCGAGTAAGGAGGACTGAGGAGTTTGACTTGCAGGAAGGACTCAGACGCTGAGGAGTTCGACTTGCAGAGAGGAGACAGGGGCACTAGGGTTTTTGGGTGAAGGGTAAAAGACAGAAGAGCAAACTCACATTTTCAAAAAATTTTACTCAAAAACAATTTTCTCGGGTCAAACGAGTACCCGGGTATTATTATTAAACGACCCATTACCCGATCCGAATAAATCGCATATTTGGCGAGTTAGGTCCCTGATCCAATAAAATTTTAACACATGTTTAAGCAAAAGTAAAAGTGGATTGATTTTATTTAATCTCGACATAATAATTTTAGTCCATCGCCCAACAGATATTCATCCTATCCTTGAATATAAAAGCTGGTTTTTTTTAATGAAGCCTCAAAAGAGGACTCTTACGGCTTAGATAAATCAGACGATAAAATGTCCGCTACTAGAATCGGAAAATTTATTAACCACATACGTCTACCAACTTCCCAAGACAAGCTATAAGCTAATTCATGGGTGACTCTATTAAACTTCCTACTAACATAAACACAAGAAAAACTAACAAGAGACTCAACTTCATGAAAAATATCATCAATAATCAGATGGATCGAACTACGCCCTCCTCCTTTTGCTTGAATTGCGTTCACTATACTTAGACAATCACTTTCAATAACCACTCGATGGTGTCCTAACTCCTTTGCCAATTGAATGTCGTATAAAATCGTTTTTGCTTCCCCAACTTTAGCACTCCATTTATCTTCCGATCTCCAGGAAGCCGTTGCCAATGGTTTGCCCTCTTCATCATGCACAATAGCTCCAACTCCCAGCCCTTCTCTACAACTCACATCAACATTCACCTTCACCCATTCTCTTATGACGCTGCCCAGCTAGCCCGCATCCCCTCACTGCCATGACTACAATTCCCATCTTTCTCGCCCAGCTCGCCCAGCATCTTGCAAACATACTCCTTCGTTCTCTTAGGCTCGAGCTCTTCGCCATCAAACACCCATCTATTCCTAGCTGCCCATATTGCCCAACTTATTATCATGAAAAGCTCAAGCACCCTACAACCCCCACCTTTGAACACCTTGCTCGCCAGCTCAAAAAAGTTGCGAAACTGATCCCCAACCTCATCAACCAACTCAAACCCCTCCCACAATATTCGAGCAAAGCAACACTCACGCAAAGCATGTAAGTCATCTTCAATTCCACCCCCACACACCCCACAAACTCCATAATAACCTGCTATGTGCTTGCTTAACCCCATTCTTGCTGGCAACACACCTCTACACGCTCTCCAAAAGAAAATTTTAATACGAGGAAGGACATTTGAGTGTCATACCTTGTTCCAGAACTTTGCCGAAACAACCACAGACGAACCTGCAACTTCCTCTTCAGCATCATGAAAGATAGCTCGATACGCCGATCCAACTGAATAATTATCATTCTTTTCCAACTCCCAAACAATCGAATCAGCTGGTCTGCGCGAGCTAAGAAAAATGCTAAGTACTCTATCACATTCAAAAGGTAGAAATAATTCCTTTAACACCTGCACATTCCATCCCCCACCATTTTCGTCCATGAGTTCACTCACCATCAAGTTCTCCTCTCTATCCCCTCGTGGAGAAATAACACGGCCAAATTGAGTGCCTGGAATCCAAGATGACTCCCACATGTGAATATTATTACCGTTCCCAACTCTCCACCGCATAAATTCCCCTCCACGCATAGCTCGGGTTATTGCCAGACGTTGCCGAAAGAAAATCATGTTGGGGAAAGTAATGTGCCTTTAAAACTCTAGCCACCAAGCTGTCTGGGTTAGTCATCAATCGCCAGCCTTGTTTTTCCAAAAGAGCAGCATTAAAAAAAATTTAAATCATGAAACCCAAACCTCCTGCTGCTTTTGGCGCACACATTTTCCTCTATGCCACCCAATGAATCTTCTTTTCCTCCTTTTTTCTTTCCCACCAAAAATTCGACACCAAAGAACGCAACTCATCACAAAAAGAAGAAGGGAATTTAAACACACTCATCATAGGTAGGAATAGATTGGGTCACTGCCTTAATCAAAACTTCCCTACCTGCTTTAAATAAATTCATCCCTTTCCACCCTTGAAGCCTCTTATACACTTTCTCCCATACACCCTTCGTAAGCACCTTTTTCGACCTTCCCACCACCTTTGGGAGACCCAAATATTTATCATAAATATCCACCTTCACCACACCCAACCTTTTCGCTAACGCCAACCCCCTCTCCTCAGTCACCCCTTTGCTAAAAGAAACCGTTGTCTTTTCCAAGTTCACCAATTGACCAGACGCCTTTTCATAAATCTTTAAAATTCCCAAAAGCACACCAATTTCCGCTTCAAAAGCTTTAGCGTAAATAATACAATCGTCCGCAAAAAAACAAGTGAGAAATCATCAGAGTTGTACTCGCCACTTGAACCCCATGCAACGCCCCTCTCTCCACCGCACGCCTCAACAAACCCGACAAAGCCTCCCCACATATTATAAACAGATAAGGGGAAAGAGGATCCCCTTGTCTGAGCCCCCTTTCAGGGACAAACTCCGATGTCGGAAAGCCATTCACCAAGACCGAAAAAGAAACCAAGGAAACGCAATTCATCACCCTATTCACCCACCCCCTATCAAACCCCATTTTCTCCATCACTCTCTGCAAGAAACGCCACTCTATACGATCATACGCTTTAGCCATATCAAGCTTTAGAGCCAAAGAACCCTCTAAATGTCTCAAAAGCAACCAAAATATTATCCGTAATCAGTCTTTCAGGAACAAATAGGCCTAAACTCAGTAGTTTTATCTGGATCTTTTTTTCTGGAATGAGTACAATAAATGTTTTATTCAACCCTTCCGGGATAGGAGCTCCCCTTAGGATTGATAAACTAGCTTAGAAACTGACTCACCTACAATGTGCCAATAAGTCTGGAAAAAAGCGGGCATCTACTATTTGGGCCAGGCGCCTTTAACGGGTGCATTTGATCAAGAGCACGGATTACCTCCTCTCGAGAATACTCTACTTTTAAGGCTTGATTCATCTCTTCTGTCACTCGACGTTCAACCCCCTCCATAGCTGCCAATCTCTTGTTCCTCTGCCTCATTCGATCGAAACAACCCTTGAAAATACTCCATAGCATTCACTCCTACCGTTTCCACCCCCTCATGACGCCTTCCATCTTCATTCGTCAGGCCAGTATTAGTATTCTTCTTACGTCTTTGCGACGCTTTGCGGTGAAAAAAACTTGAATTCCGGTCTCCAGCAAACAACCATATAGCACGCGATCGTTCCCTCCAATATAAATCTTCCATATGGAGGAGATTAATAATGTCAAGCACCAATTTTTGCCTTTCTCTTCTTTGCTCCACACTCAACCCCCCTTTATTCAAGACCTTCAGGCGTTTTGTTTTCTTACTCAACTCTCTAAAAGTCTTACCTAACTCACCTTGACTCCATTGTTTAAGCTTAGTGGCACAAACCTCGATTTTATCCCCAACACTTGGCCCTCCCTGCAACCAAGCCCTTTCTACTATACCTTCACATTTCTCATGCTCCATCCATAACTGCTCAAACCGAAATGGTCTATCTCTTTTATTCCCCTCAACAGCCTCGCCTGCCAACCTCAATTTTATGGGTGCGTGATCAGACCACTCTCGGTCTAAATTAATCACTTTAGCCTAATGAAACTTCACTCTCCACCCCTCCATTGCCAGAGCTCGGTCAAGCCTACATTGCACATTATCATCTCCACATTGCCTATTATCATAAGTGAATTCATATCCCGAGAAAGGCAAATCAAATAAACCACACACCTCACAAGCTCTCTTAAAATTAGTCATCTGCCAGAACGCTCTATCTTTGCCTCCTTTATTCTCTGAGTCAAACATTATTTCATTAAAATCACCAATGCAAACCCACGGCAAGTCACTCTGAGTAGCAAGCTCTTCAAGAAGAGCGGCCCACGAGAAATGTCGATTTTGAATTTCTGGCCAACCATAGAACCCCGTTAACCTCCATTCCTCTTCCCCAATCCCATCCGTCACTCGCACATCTATGTGATGAATAGACATGGAGTTCAATATCTCTACTACCTCCTATCGCCAAAATAATGCCATACCACCTGATCGTCCACAACTATCCACCGCAATACCATCATACCCTACTAACTTTGCTCTCACTTCCATCATCTCACCACTACTCAATTTCGTCTCCGATAAGAAAATCATAGACAAGGCTATTCTTCGGACGAGATTCCGAAGACTATCAACTGCAGGGGCATTGCCCAACCCCCTAAAATTGATATTTAGAACACTCATTGGGAGAGCGAGATTGGGTCTCCCCAACCACCGCCGCCAAATTCCCATGAATTTCATTAAGGAATTGATTTCATGTGAATTAGAATTTCATGAGAATTTTCACTTCCCACGTAAACCAAACGACCACTTAGTTTATCTTTCATTAACAATTGGCCATCCACATATGTTGTCTGCCCTTTCCTCACTTTCCAATGTCCACCATGCCATAATTTTAAATTACAAATTGTCATCTGATCTGTAAATTTATATGCAATATTATTTATCTAATAAACTTAACAGACAACCAGTGTAATATTGGGAAAATAAATGCAATTACCATATTAGTTCAATCATAGCAATTGGAGTACTATACATAAAATCCCCAATTTCAATTTAGGGTTTTTATAAATCCCTAGATATTGTTAAATTATACAATAAAGCATCTTGGCAAACCAAAAGTGAAGCATAAACCAGTAGATGGAGACAATGAAAGCAAAAGAAAGTACAAGAATTAAAGAAAGTGAAGGCAATGCCAAAAAACGATATTTACCTTAGCTTGGACATTTACCAAAACAATTGTTGGAAGCATCCACCCTATCTCTCTTCCTTATCCCCATACTTCCTTCAATATAACGCAGCTTCCCATCCACTCCCTGCCTTGCTATTTTCCTCCACCTTCGAAGTTCCCCTGACTCTTCCTCCTTTTCCTCCTAAGTGTGCACAATCTCCACTAACTGTGTCCCTTTATCGATCCTACCTATACTAACATCCCCCTCCTCAACTTCTTTTTAAAAACTCTCCACCGCACCTTCATTAACATTGACATTGCCCTCCTCAACCCCATTAGCTTGCCCTTTCGTCTCCGCTTCCTCTCTCAAGGTCTTCCTTTCTTGCTCATTAGTCAACCCGACCCGCATTGCTTTCTCCCCCTCACTTTCTATAGTATCTCCCATTGAAGGTCCCATCTCCCCTTTTGACTCCATTGATTAATCATGATAGACTAGAGCTCTACGTCCTCGAATCAAACTCCGCTCTTCTTCTTCCCTCGTCGCCTGCCCTTTTCTTGGGGATGCATGAAGCCAAGCTCCCCATTGTCTCTTCTTACTCTCCTCCTCCTCTTCCTCATTTGGACAATCACGTTCTGTGTGTCCCATAATACCACAGTAATAACAGAAAAATGGGAGTATTTCATACGTAAAATCGACCATACATACCTCGCCTTTCTTGTTTAAAATTTTATGGGTTCGCCTTAATGGTTTTAGGGTATTTATCAAGACCCTAGCACGTCTCGATTTGCTCCATACTATTGTTGCTTCCTCCACATCCCAAAACCTCTCCCACCTTACCCAGTATTTTCGTCACATCCTCCCCGATCGGCAGTCCAACGGAAGATTATAAACCCGTACCCAGAAAGGGCAAGTATTCAACACAATCTCTGAGGGTTGCAGACTGCTATCGAGTTCTTGCATCAAAATTAGGTTATGATTGAAAGACCATGGCCTTCCGTTCATGACTTTTTCTTTATCCTTCCAATGGAAGAACTGTATGATAAAAAGTTGATGTTCTATCTCTCTAAAAACTGCTCTTTTCGATAACATCCAAACCTGATTCATTATGCAAAGCTATAAAATTCACTGCCCTCAATGATTGCACTCTCGCCACTATCGAAAAATTTGTTTTGGGATCGACAACCATCGGGTTCGTATCTTCCAACGCAATAATATCATCCTCCTCATTTGCTAAGGATAGTTTAGAGCATTTCACAAATAAATTATCCGCCATAGTGTAACAAATCTTGCCTTTCGCAAGGGAAATCTTGAAAAAACAAGGGAGAACTCAAAACCCTAGCAGACGCTTGGATAGAGACTTTTTATTAGAAGCTGGCTTTTGAAGCAAACCATTTGTGTGTCCTCTCTTAAATGAACTATGAGTCTTTCACTTATTTATAGCAATTTGATTAGAAATAGACTAATAGTCTTAGTCACCAACTCACCATAATATTTCCTTGATCCACTTACTCTCTACATGCACACTAGTCTAATCTTCACCAAACTTTCCATTTTCTTCTCCTGACAGTTCAACAATAGTTTCCTTGCATTGTACTTAGGTCATTTGGGAATACACTATGATTCAAAGAATGAACTCTAGTACTTTTTACTTGCCTGCATACTGTTTTCTTTTCTGTACAGGCTTGCTTTCATACTTGTAATTAATCACCTTCTATCATTAATTAGTATATTATTAGATCTATAAGTGGCGGATCCGCTTTCAATTTGAGAAACATAACCAATACATATGATGCATAATTGAACAAACCACAAATCCCTACTTTATATGGCTAGCCCGTTGATTAAAATACTTAAATTATCATGTTAATTTGAGCACTTCAGTTGTTATCGTTTTCTTTTTTTTTCTGCTTTCATTTTTTTTACCAAAATCAAAATATGAAAACCATAAAAAGTACTCCCTGCGTAACGATTTAATGGCAACAAATTGGTTTTGCACGCATTTTAATGAAGGGATTTAAGTATGTAAATGAATAAATTAATTAAAAATATTTTCAAGATTAGTAACCTCTAATCCCATTTTTTATTGTGTTAATTAATTTGTTCATTTACACCCTTAAATCGCTTTCTTAAAATGCTTGTAAAATTAATTGTTGCCATTAAACTAGTATCTAGTTTTTAGTTGTCTATGACCAAGTTTAAGTTTTATAATACGAATTGTCTAATTGTAACAAAATCAATATTAAAAGTACTATAGTAAAGTTGACCTATAAAATTGTTACAAAAACAAATATACATCATATGATTCTAAAATCATATAAACCACTTTAATAGTCAACTACTAAAAGTATTACAGTAAAGTTGACCTATAAAAATTAAAAAATGAAACAATTCGAACAACATTTTACATGGTAACACATTTCCGTCAAACTTAATACATTGGTCAACATCAAAGTGTTCCTTCAAAAAGAAGAAAAAAAGAGTAATTGTTACAAACATATTCTAAGTTTGGTGGTTAAAATTGGACACACAAAAATAAAAGAGACATCTACGTTTTCAGAACGAAGAGAAGAAGATAGAATGATATCGAAACTAAGGGGGCGTTTGTTTAGGGGTCTTCAAGAAAGGATAAGGGAATCAAATAACTTGATTCCCTTATATGTTGTTTGTTAGGTTCATTTAATCATTCCCTTTACCCCCTCCTTACCCCCAAACTCCTCTACTCCCATTCCCTACCTACCCCTAATGTTTCACTTACGCTTTCTTCCTTCTACACCATAGTCAACATTGACCCAATGTTGACCACCACTCCACAGCCAAGCACCACCACCTCACAACGTCAGCAAAGTAGAACCACCCTACCACCGCCAAACTCCACCACCACATCCATCAGAACCACCCCACCACCGCCGAACACCACCCTACTACCGCCGAACAACACAACCACAGCCATAAGACCTCCTACCACCGCCGAACAACACAACCACAGCCACAAGACCTCCTACCACAGCCGAACACCACCACCACAGCCACCAGACCTCCTACCACCGCCGACAACCACTACCATAGTCACCAAAACCTCCCGATGCATCAACCAACCATCGGAACTCAGCCGCTCGAACCTCTACAGTCCAAATTCACCATCCAACCACAACCTTCTACCACCCAGCCGCCCGAACTACACTCGTTCCCGCCAACACCAGTCAAATAAACCACCCACTGCCACACCACCCACAAAGAACAGCCATTGATTCCTTCTACGCGAAGGCGCGAGCAAGATGGAGGCCACGGGAGAGACAAAGAGAGAGAAAGGAGATGTGCACCGGCATCGCGTCTGCCGCCTTCTGTCTCCGGTGAGATTAGGTCACTGATGTGTGGTGTCGTTGTTTGGAGAAGGGAAGAAGTCAGTAGAGAGAGGGAGAGGGGCAGGAGGAAGGAAGAAAGGGATATTTTTTTAACCAAACAACATTTTTAAACAAAGGGTTTTAGTTCCCTTTCCCCTCCTTCCCCTTTCTTGATTCCCTTTCCCTTACCCCATGGGAACCAAACGCCCCTAAGTAAAAGTATCAAAAGTCCAACTAAAAGGAAATATATCGTGTGCCCTTATAATAAATCATTATAAGACTGTTTCAGACGATTTACCTACTAATTGTAACAAAATCAATATTGCTTCCGTCTAAAGCAGGGCATGCAAGTATTATTGCCCCCTTTTGGTTCCTCAAACTACATCGTATATTTGTTTCCCATCCACTGTTATGAACTTATGATACTTAGGGATATCTAGCAAATCAAAAAATCCAGTAGAACCATCACTATCAAATATCAACGGACACAACAGTACGTGATTCTAAACGTAAACAAGGAGCAAAACTTTATTTAGTTTATGCTAAGTATAGTTATGGTCTCAATTCACAAATGGAATTTAAGGCACAACTTCTTTTTGGTGATGATTGAGTACTTTAAATTCAAAAATAGTGTTAAAAGAGGAGTATATCTTAAGTAAACCAAACATTACCTAATTGCCAATCAATAGTTTTCCACCACTATATAAAACCACGCAAAACAATCTGTCCATATTACGAAAGAACTAGCTTGCTTATTATAAAGCTCTCTCATCTATCACTCTCTTTCTCTCACTAATTAAGGTGCTTTGTCTAAGTAATTAAAATTGGCAAAATAATGATGGCCATAAAATTTGCATGGATTGGTTTAATGGTGATGTGCTTGTCAGTGAGAAGCTTAGCCACTATGTACACCGTGGGTGACTCGAGTGGATGGGCGATTGGGGTTGATTATGGAACTTGGGCTGCCTCTAAGAAATTTCTCGTTGGTGACACCCTAGGTGAGTTTGCTCAATTTCCTCTTCACACAAGTTGTAAGTGTATTTTACGAGACATTGCCTAGTCTAGTGGACCGAATTGTATCTCAGTACTATAAATTTGCGAGATCAAACTAGATCAGAATATAATTTAGTTCTCGTAACTAGCTAGATTGAATTGGCATACAAGATAGTTCGATCTAGTAAAGTATTGAATTACCAACTTGGGAAAAAAACATATAAAAAAATAAATACTTATATATATGTAAGTTCAGTTCATCAATTATAAAAAAAAACATTTAGTTGAAAACTTCTTGCAAATGCACTCAAATTAGTTTGGTCCATCAATTCTAATTAGTTGATAGATTCTCCCGGGCCATGTGCATAGAAAAAAAGTTGTTTCATAATGAAGGATGAGGGGAAAGATGCTTTGCCATATAACCACCATCTTTTAAAATCTTCCATCTCCCCTACTTTAATTTTAGAAGTATGTGCTTGATTCCATCATTGTTAAGATTTTCTTCATGCAGATGCCCCAATCTAGATGAATCCATCAATTCTAACGTGAATTGTACTAAAACTATATAAACAGGGTTTTATAAAGGAGATAACAGGATTTAATGTAATTTCACATGACTCGAAAACTAATTGAGAAAAATTAATCTTTTTTCAATTTAAACTCAACTCATATGACTCATATTTTTCAAGTATGAAGCTGAACTGAATTGGTCCAAACCAAATCCAAATGAAAGACATATTTACCGTCTCCCGCTCCCGTAGATGTGGTTGTCATTATTTTACGTGAAAACCATTTATTATTACTGTAGTCAAGTAGAGGCATTACTTATTTTTACCGGAGCAAAAGAAAATATGGAAAATAAATCAGTAAGTCAATAAATTAAATGTGATTGGCATTATGTTTCGTTTAAATAATTTGGAGACAATTTGGATATGGCAGTGTTCAATTATGGAAGTGGACACACAGTGGACGAAGTAAAGCAAAGTGACTACACAACATGCACAATTGGAAATTCTATAACAACAGACAATAAAGGAACAACATCTATACTCCTCCAAACTCCTGGGACACATTACTTTATTTGTGGAATAATTGGTCATTGTGGAAGTGGCATGAAACTTTCTGTTAGTGTTTTAGCTTCTGGAGGTTCTACCACTTCTAATACTACATCTACTCCTTCCACTACTCCTGCCACCAGTACCTATCCCACCACCACCTCCGGCACCACCCCGTACATGATCCCGGATTCGGCCTCGTCTTCGAGAAGTGCTCTTTGTCTTGTTCAAGGTGGACTCATCATCTTTGTGATTGCCTTAGTAAATTTAGTTCTTATTTTGTGATTTTGGGGTGTAATTAAGTGGTTCATTGAGGTTGGGATTGTTGATGCCCATAGGGCCAGGTTAGAGGCAGTGCTTTTTGTAATTTTGGTTGTTGAAGTTACTTTATGTGAGATATTTCCATTTCCCCGCATGAATAAATTTTTACTATATTCTTTTCCATGTAACATTTGTAATGATTTATGTCATACTTCCTCCGTTCCCTTTAGTTGTTCCCATTTGCCTTTTCACGTTTGTCAATGCATATTTTATATCGTGTATATCTCTAACAACATGTTAATAAAAATTATAAAAGTTTGATATTCTTGATGTACTTGTCGAGACGAATAAAAAAAAATCCCACATGACTATGTTTTTTCTTATATATTGGAAACCACTTAGAAGATTCTCTCTACTTTCAAATAGTGTAAGATTCCAAATGGGAACAACAAAAGGGAACGGAGGGAGTATTATCATTTTTTTTTAGCGGAAAACTTAGTTCATGTCATTGTATTAAGGAAAAATTGACAAAAATCACCTTAACTTTCCAAGATTTTTAAAGTTACCACCTTTAATTTTTTTTTTAGAATTACCACCAAAACGTTACAAATTCCTTTAAAGTTACCACCACATAACGGAATTTTTCATTTTCTCCGTTAGTTCCCAATTTCATCCCAAAAACAAACCCTAGTTCTTCAATTGTGATCTAAATTACTCAAATTTGGACTAATTTAAGACTCAATTCACACATTAGCGACACGGACGACACTGAATCAGGTAATTTGAGTTGTTAATTTTATAAATTAGGGTTTTTCTAGGGATATTGAAAACTAGGGTTTACGAACTGAAAAATTTGGGAGAATTTGTTGTGTTAAACTGTAATTGAAAATTGATGCAAGTTTTGACAATCCATCAAGTTTCGAATTGTAGATTTTACGCAACAACTTACCCCAAATTCTTTTAAACCTCTCACTTCTTGCTTCAATTTTCAATTACACAACTAACAAATCATTCCCCCAATTTTTGTTCGAGGAAACCCTAGATTGAAAAATTCCTGGAAAAACCCTAATTTTGTCAAATTACCACTTCGAATAGCATAGATTCAGCTTGTATGTGTTGCTAATGCATTTTTTGGGGATTAATTTTGTCCACATTCGACAAATTCGGGTGAAAATTGAAGAACTAGAGTTTTTTTTGGGATGAAATTGGGAATTCGTGGTTGCTAACGGAGATAATTGGAAAATTCCGTTAAGTGGTGGTAACTTTCAAGGAATTGGTAACGTTTTGGTGGTAATTTAAAAAAAATTAAAGGTGGTAACTTTAAAAATCTTGGAAAGTTAAGGTGATTTTTGTCAATTTAGCCTTGTATTAATTATGATTAGTTTGTTGATATAAGGATATCTGAAAAGTTTAAGAATGCCGTTCAACTACAAATGGTGGAAAATAAAAAAGAGATTTTCGTATTAATACTTAAAACAAAACTGCCCTTTTATATTGGTTTCTTATTACTTTTCTTTACGATGATGATGCCTACTAAGGTTGGTGCTTGAGGTGCGGTTTTTCTTTGGGTTAGAAGGTAGGAATTTTCTCTACTAGGAAAATAGTTTCTATGGAAGTTTAAAGGTGTCCTCCAAAAGTTGCGAAAATAGCCATGTCCCACGCAGAAAAAGTAATTGGATTTCCCGCTAGCTTCGCAGTGGGGGCACTCTTGAATTTCATGGTTTCTCAGAGCTAGAAGGAACTCTAGACCACATGTGCGCGATGGCCATGCGGGGCTTGTGACGAGCATGGATAAATGATTTTTAAGACTTGCTCACTTTGTGTAGCGAGGTATTCGAACTATGTTTCTTATTTGGATCTGTTATAAATGGATGAGCTTAGCCTGCTCGCGAGCTGCTCGAGTTCGGCTCGAAATTTTCACAAGTCGAGCACAGCCATGTTCAACTCGAGAAGTTCGTGAACAGGTTCGAAATATTTTTTAAATTATATTTTTTAACATAGTGACCTCAAATATTAGTAGAATATTTTTAATAAGTCTAGGAAAAATAAAGAAACTTAGTTATAATATATTATACCTTATGAATATACTTATTTTGCTATAATTTTGAACCCAAGTCGAGTTTTGTATAACTTGGACTTGATAATCTAACCTCGCAAAAGCTCGAGATTCTGCTCGAGCTCGAGCAGAGTATAACGAGCCAAGCTTGAGCGGCCCCAAGCTCGGGCTCGGCTCGGCTCGGCTCATTAACATCCCTAGGAAGAACACTATTTAGAGAAAAGAAGAATAGAAACAATACCGAGAAAAAGCAACTAAACAAACCAAACAACAATCACTATTTATATGGGGTAACTCTTTCTCGACCATTAAAACTTATTCTATTAATTATTCTAAGAAAAATTGTGAATAACCACCTGTCAGATACACCAATTTCAAAATAACCACCCCAAATTGTTTTGCATTTAAATAACCACCTCTACTTACGTTCACGTTTTGAAATACCCACCTCTTAACGGAAAATCTTAACACCGTTAGTTTTAGGGCTCAACTTTTTTAACTCCCTCCAAAATTTCACTAATTACCTTACTAATCTATAATTTGACTAGTCAAATCATGATTAATATTTTAAAAATATTTTTTTATTCAATTTTACAATTTTTTAAACTATAAATTTTTGATATATGACACGGTAATGGACACAAATTTCGAGACAATATTTAATCGCATTTTTAATACTCAAGACAACGTTTTTTCGAAAAACGGACACCACCGTACGCCCTTTATGGGCACGAATTTTGAGAATCCCTATGAAATGAGTACCTACAAGCCGGCTTTTCGGGCACGTACTTCGAGACAATTTTTTTGGATAAAGCACGTTTTTTCGAAAAACTATAGTTTTAAAAATTGTATAATTGAATAAAAATAATATTTTCAAAATGTTAATCATGATTCGATGTCCGTTTTTCTAAAAAACTTTGTATTCCGTCCGAAAAAGGCGTCTCGAAGTACGTGCCCGAAAAGCCGGCTTGTAGGTACTCGTTTCGTAGGGAATCTCAAAATTTGTGCCCATAAAGGGCATACGGTGGTGTCCGTTTTTCTAAAAAAACGTCGTCTTGAGTATTAAAAACGCGATTAAATATTGTCTCGAAATTTGTGTCCATTACCATGTCATATATCAAAAATATATAGTTTTAAAAATTGTAAAATTATATAAAAAAAAAATTTTCAAATGTTAATCATGATTTGACCAGTCAAATTATAGATTAGTAAGGTAATTAGTGAAATTTTAGAGAGAGTAAGGATAATTTAGTAAGAATTTGGGCATCACACTTAACGGCGTTAGAAAATTCCGTTAAGAGGTGGGTATTTGAAAAAGTTAAGGAAATGAGAGGTGGTTATTTTAACACAAACAAAAATGGGGTGGTTATTTTGAAATACGTGTATCGTGCAGGTGGTTATTCACAATTTTTCCATTATTCTATTTTCCAAAAGTGAAAAATTGTCCAAAATACTAACTCCATATTAACTATGACTTTGACAGATTATTCTCACTAAATTAATACATAAAAGCGATTGTTTCTCGAAATGTCATTTCCACCCGGAAAAAAAAAAGCTTTTGCGTAATTCTGAAAACGTTTAAGAAAATTGCAAGTTTCACCCAACGAAATTCGACGAGTGTAATCCAATTAAGCTACAAAAATTAATCCAATCAATCTCATTTAAATCATATTCTTCATTAAAATTTCAAAATACGTATCAAAATCTAATAGATAAAAACTATTATACACAAGAGGCTTTTCATACCATTGTTAGGTTCGAGAGAAATTTACACATCAAATAAATTATTTCATAGGATTTCATGTATATACATAGCATGAATCTAATTGCACATAATCATAAATTTTAAGCATGAATTCCTCGCAGATCTGGTCAATTTTAAGACACAAACTCAAGTGTGATTCCTTTCATAATGTATCCACAGTACTGCAAGATTGAGTCGCCTTGTCGTCGTTAACTTAGAACACTGGAAGAGTATATTCTCTCTCTCGCTAAAGCCATTAGTGTAGGATTCTGAATTTGACGTGATTAGGGTTAATCAAGTGTGTTGAGCTGTCGGTTATTTTAGCATAAATGCATATGCATACCTAAAATCTAAAACACCATCCAAAATGCAGCAAATCTAAACCTAATGCAACTAAGAGGGACACATGGCTATCCCTTAAGTCACATACGACCCTCCATTAAGTCACCACACGACCTCAAGACCCATTCATGTGGTACTACATGTTCCAAAACGCCTATATGGCTCGTATGCCATTGAATGGGTTATAAATCTATTTCCTTGTTTGTTTGAGAGACAATAGGCTCTAAATTCATCAGTTTGACGCTTGATTCAACTCGTACTATGTATGTGGTCCTATACGTTCATATGTATTCAATTGCAAGCCAAATTGACTTAGTCATTCATAAACAAGCTCCAGCAAATATTTCAATAAGGTAGCACTTTGATTTAGGCATGTTTTCTTCAGCATAAAATAGAGAACTGAATTGAAATGAATAATAATATGTGATAGTAAAAGTATTGTCCAAAGCGAAACCAAACTGAACTGAAAGTAAGCTGGGAAAAACAGGGCTTAGATCATCCACTTCACACTATATAATAGTAATTCTTTATGATTTCTGAATTCATATTATTTTATATATCTGTTACAGAGAAAATATTCCTAATTTCTCCACCAGAAAAATAACTAAACTCCAAGCACAAATATCCATTTTAACATAAGTTGATATTTCAGTATCTACTGTTAGCTGAAATCTCATTTTCAGATATCCGAAATGTTAGCATCACAAAAATTGATGAGAATGGCATCACTTGCAAATTAAGACTCCAACTTGCTCTAGAATGTGACCCACTCTCTGTATCAGTAATATGCTGATCCCATTGGCCCAAACATTCAATAAACATCTCAGTCTCATGGGCCGTAATTCCCAATCTCCCAATAATAGTACTTTCCTCCGTTTTTTAATAAAAGCAACAAAGGGGTAATTTTTGAGAGATATAAAATATTCCTTTGTTGCATCTATTCGAAAACGGAGGAAGTACTTGATTTCTTAAGGGTCCTTTGAGAACATTCCAGAAACTTATCTCTTTCCCAACATATTTGTGGCTAACATAGTCCTTAAGAGTCAGAAAATGTCTTCACCTTGAATTCAGTTATACATTTACTTGTGCTTTTTTTTTTGGATTTGTCTAACATATGCCCACAGAACATACTTAGAAAAGATTCAAGAAAAAGATTTTGTTTTGATGATGGCGCACAAATAAGAGGGAGATTGGGTTTGTTGGATCTATTATAGCCATAGGAAGGGAGATGATGTAATTATAACTTTACAAAAAATTATAGGTACCGTTTAGTTCACCTTAAAATAATAATATTAAGTAAAAATAAGTTCAGTTCAGTAAAAATAAGTTCAATTCAGTAAAAATAGTGCAAAGAAGACAATAAAAATATGTTCAGTTCAGCAAAAATAATGTGGTTCAGTATAAATAAGTTCAGCATAAATAAGTTCAGTTCAGTAAAAATAAGGTGAACTGAATAGGGCGATAATTATATTGTTAAAAGGTCCTTCTAATCCTATGCCTTCTGGCATATATTAGATAAATCGCTTTATTTTTACCTAAAACTAATAAATATGTATCCAATTAGGTAAAACAAAACTCTGTAATGCAAAAATCACGATAGGGAGTAAGGTAACACTTCTTCTAATCTTTTTTCAAATTATTTTTTTATTTAACCTTCCATAAGGAGGTCTATTGATTTGTTATAATCATGGAGTGAAATATAATTTAAATCTATTGATCATGGAGGAAGATTTGACATATGTTATAATACATATATTTCCATTAACAAATTATCCTAGACAAGAAGGTAATTAAAACATCAAAACAAATTCAAACTCTCACAAGACAAAAGATGAGTACAACTATTATTATACACCTACGTGTATGATGCTCATGGTACACCCACAGGCACTTTCGTAAATAAATTCAATTAACAGTCAAAGTTACGCATTGCCATTTCAAACTTCAACTTTCTCTCTCATTTGTTCTCTCTCCTCCCTTCTTTCTCGGACTCCCTAACCAAACCTCCATTGTTGCATGATTTAATCTCTTGTTAACGGCAAATTTCTTTTATTTTCCACGTCTTTTCATCTTTAAACTTCATTAATCCTTCGTACTCTAGATATTTCGTAAAGCAACTGAAAAGTTAAGTTCCTCCTGCAATTTCTCATTGTTGAAAGAGGTATTCACCATTTTTTACATCTCTCAATTTCTCGATTCTCTCTCATTTTATCTTCTTTTGTTCATTTTTTCATCCTTATTTTGAAAATTATTTGCTCAAAATTGAAAGATTTGCTCATTTAAGCAAATAAGAAGAATTATTTTGCTCCGTGAATTTTTCCTATTTAACGTTTTTATTTTCCTCCGGAATACGAATTAATTCTACTCATTTGCGCAAATGAACTGATGTCTAAGATTTGCTTAATTGAGCAACTGAGCATGATGAAATTGCTTTAGGGGAAAAATTTCTGCTCATTTCCTCGGATGAGCATTTTAAATGAACATAATTAATTTGTTCATAAGGAAAATTTCTGCTCATTTCTTCAAATGAACATCTTTTAGTTTCTTCAAAATCATAAGTTTTTGCTTATTTTCACAAATGGACATTTTATTTTCCCTCATGGCATTCGCTCATTTTCCCTTAACTCATTTGCGCAAATGAGCAATATATTTTTGTAAGCTGAAAATCGTTGATTCTATGAATTCGATTCACAATACAAATCAATACACCCGAAGTCTAATTTTCGATTAATTCTATGATAATGTCTCGAGATATTAGGTCCGCCATTGTTGAATTTCGAAACTTCAATTTTCGAGTTGAGAAGTTCCAAAAAATTTCAAATATTTCTTGAAAAGAATGTCGAATTCACCAATTGTGTATCAAAGATCTATAAGTTCCGCAATAATGTTAGCTATAATTATTTTAATTGTGGATTTTGAATATTTGTGTCAAATTTACTTGATGCTTAAAAAACCAGAGGAGAAAGGATTTTGGAGTTGATGCATGAGATGTAAATTTTCTCTTTTTTGTCCTTTATGTTAGGCTAGGTGTGGAGATGGTATGATCATTTGGAACGAGGAGGAAGCAAGAGAGTGAAGAAGAGGCAGGAGTTGGTCGCGGGTCGCGAGCCCCGTCGCGGGTCGCGACGGCCCGGTTGCGGGTCGCGACTGGGTGCTGCCCCTGCACCCTGTTTTCGCGTATTTCGTCTCACGTGATGCCGTTTTGCTATTTTCGGGGTAGTATAAATACCCCTCTTTTCCCCATTTGTACAGATGACATAATATCACACAAATCAAGAGGCTAGAGAGAATTTCTAGGGTTTTGTGCCTTTGTGTGTGTAGCTTGAAATAGCTTGTATCTCTCTCAATCAATCATCAAGATCAATACTACTCCTTAGTGCTTGTGGGTTTTTACTCCCGGATTCTCGGGTCTTCCCACGGTGCCATTACTTAACCCTCTCTCTCATTTATTTCTTCATTTATTGTTGGATTGCTTGCTTGCTTGGTTTTTGGCTTTCATTGTTAATGTTGATGTTTGCAAACTAGTTTCTACATTGATTCTATGTTCTCAATAATTGGTATCAGAGCCTAGGTTAATCTTTGGTGTTATTTGAGTTAGAGTTTGTGTTGGAACTTGTGTTTGTGATTGGAAATCAAAGTTTGTTGCTTTGGGTGTTTGGGGATTGAAATTTTGGTGTAGAAATTTTGTTCCTTGTGTTGAAACCCTAGGTTGAGAACTTTGTGATTGTTTAACAATGGATGAAAGCAAGTTGAAGCTTGAGAAGTTTGATGGGAAGGACTTTGGCTTTTGGAAGATGCAAATAGAGGACTATTTGTACCAAAAGGGTCTTCATCTACCTCTTGAGGGCAAGAGACCGGATAGTATGAAGAAGGAAGATTGGAGAGTGTTGGATAGGCAAGCACTAGGCGTGATTAGATTGACATTGAGTAGGAGTGTAGCCTACAATGTCAAGGATGAAACATCGACTGTGGATGTCTTGCAAACATTGTCGAACATGTATGAGAAGCCTTCGGCAATGAACAAGGTGTTCCTTATGCGTCGGTTGTTTGAGCTTGAGATGAATGATGGTGTTTCAGCTCCGGAACACATAAATGAATTCAGCTCGATTATTTCTCAATTGTCTTCAGTTGATATCAAGTTTGATGATGAGGTGAAGGCCTTGATTTTGTTGTCATCGTTGCCTAGGTCATGGGATACGGTGGTTGCCGCCATTAGCAACTCTTCCGGCAAGGAGAAGTTGAGGAATGATGATGTAAGGGACTTAATCTTGAGTGAGAGCTTGAGGAGGAAGGAGTTCGGTGAGTCATCCGGTGGTGTCTATTCTAGTGAGGCAAGGGGGCGATGGAGACAACAAAAGGGGAACCCAAGAGGGAGATCGAAGAGTAAGGGGAGGAGTAAATCGAGGGGGAAGGGAAACATTGTGTGTTGGAGTTGTGGAGTGAAGGGTCATACAAAGAGAGAGTGTCCGAATCCTAAGAAGAAGGGTGGCTCTAATCAAAAGAGCAATGATGATGCAAGTTCATCGGTTAGCTTGGCATCAAGCGATAAATTTGGGGATGCCTTGATCTTGAGCGTGGATAGTCCCATTGAGACATGGATACTTGTTTCGGGTGCATCGTTTCATTCTTCACCATGTAAAGAAATTTTCCGGAACTTCAAGGGTGGCAAGTATGGGAAGGTGTTTCTTGCGGATGATAATCCGTTGGACATTGTGGGGAAGGGAGATGTGATGATCAAGACTTCAAGTGGGAGTTCATGGAAGCTTGAAGATGTGAGGTACATTCCTAAGCTAAGGAAAAATTTGATTTTGGTGGGTCAATTGGACTCAAGTGGTTATAGAACCATGTTTGGGGAGAGTACTTGGAAGGTGTCAAGGGGTGCCATGGTGGTTGCTCGGGGCACGAAGACCGGTACCTTGTACACTACCTTAGGGTGTACTAATATGGTTGCTACAACCACGGAGTGTGATACCAAGCTATGGCATACTCGGCTTGGTCACATGAGTGAGAAAGGGATGAGGATGTTAGCTTCAAAGGGTAAGTTGTCGGGCTTGAAATCAATCGACATGAAATTTTGTGAGACATGTGTCTTTGGGAAGCAAAAGAGGGTGTCTTTCACAAAAACCCAACGGTCCTTGAAGAAGGAGAAGCTAGCGCTTGTGCACACGGATGTATGGGGCCCATACCCCATCAAGTCCCTTGGTGGATCTCACTATTTTGTTACCTTCATTGATGATTCAACCCGGAAAGTATGGGTCTACTTCATGAAGCACAAGTCGGAGGTGAATGAGAAGTTGAAGACTTGGAAGGCGGAGGTTGAAAATGCTTCGGGGGCGAAGATAAAGAGTATCAAGTCCGATAATGGAGGAGAGTATGAGTTGGAAGCTTACAAGGAACTTTGTAAGGAGCATGACATTGTTTTGGTGAGGACTATTCCAGGAAAGCCTCGCCAAAATGGGGTAGCGGAGCGGATGAATAGAACACTACTTGAGAGAGCAAGGTGCATGAGGTTATTTGCGGGTCTCCCAAAGTGCTTTTGGGCGGATGCCTTTAGCACCGCGGCTTATTTGATAAACCGTGGACCTTCGGTGCCCTTGGGGTTCAAGATACCGGAGGTGGAGTGGAGTGGTAAGGAGGTGTCCTACGCTCACTTGAAGACCTTTGGGTGTGTGGCCTATTTGCAATCCGAGAAGAGAGACAAGCTTGACCCTAAAGCCATGAAATACTACTTTGTGGGGTATGGTGATGAGAAGTATGGCTATAGAGTGTGGAATCCTAGTAACCGCAAGGTTATTAGGCATTGTGACATTACCCTTGATGAGAACTCCTTGTACAAGGATAACTTTGGTGGAAAGTCCGTTGAAAAAGAATCCATTGAGAGTGAACGAGAAGTTGTTGAGCTAGATGGTGATGTGAGAATTGGAAATGAAGATGAAGATGTGACAATTCAACATGCATCTCTTCAACATGTTGTGCAAACTCCGGATGATCCGGTTTCTAGTGAATCGGAGGAAGATGAGGATACTTTTGAGATGGAGGAGGTTGACGTTCAAGGTGAGCCTAGTGAGGTTCGTGAGGAACCAAAGACACCGCCACCGGTGAGGAGAACATCAAGGCTCTCTAAAGCACCGATTAGGTTCACACCACCACCCATAAAGAAGACTTCGGCGAATTACTTGTTGTTGACGGATTCCGGTGAGTCGGAATGTTATGTTGAAGCAATGAGGTTGGGTGATTCGTTGAAGTGGGAGCATGCAATGAGTGAGGAAATGAGCTCATTGAAGAAGAACGACACTTGGGTGTTGGTTGACTTGCCTAATGGCAAGAGAGCACTTTTGTGCAAATGGATCTTTCGCAAGAAGGATGAGCCGGATGGTAGTATTCGGTATAAAGCAAGACTTGTGGTGAAGGGCTTTTCACAAAAGGAGGGCATTGACTTTCATGAGATTTTTGTTCCGGTTGTGAAGTTGACTACCATTAGAATCTTGTTGGCAATTGTGGCTTCGGAAAACTTATTCCTTGAGCAAATGGATGTGAAAACGGCGTTTTTGCATGGTGATTTGGAAGAAGAAATCCAAATGAAACAACCGGAAGGGTTTGAAGTTCGGGGAAAGGAAGACATGGTATGCAAGCTCAAACGGAGTCTATATGGGTTGAAGCAAGCTCCAAGACAATGGTACAAGAAGTTTGATAGCTTCATGTTATGCAATGGTTTCGTGAGAACGGATGGCGATCATTGTTGTTAATTTCAAAGGTACGTAAATGGTTATGTTTACTTGCTTTTGTATGTTGATGATATGCTCATTGCGGGTACTAGCATGAAGTTTGTGAATGACTTGAAGAGGAAGTTGTCGGAGAGATTTGAGATGAAAGACTTGGGTGAGGCCAAGCAAATACTTGGCATGAGAATCTCTAGGGACTTATCGGCGGGTTTGTTGAGGTTGTCTCAAGAGGAGTATGTCAAGAAGGTGCTAAAGCGGTTCAACATGGTTGATGCGAAGCCTCGTAGCTCACCTCTTTCGGTGGATCTCAAATTGACAAAGGAGGATTCACCCAAGACAAAGGAAGAAAAGGAAAGGATGGCCACTTTTCCTTATGCTTCGGCCGTGGGGAGTATGATGTATGCTATGGTTTGTACTAGGCCCGACATTGCCCATTCAGTGGGAGTTGTGAGTAGGTTCATGTCAAATCCGGGTGAGCGACATTGGGAGGCCGTGAAATGGCTCTTGAGGTACTTATTGGGTACCTCTAGTATGGCTCTTTGCTTTGGGAGGAATGGAGTTGTTCTTGAAGGTTTTGTGGATGCCGATTTCGGGGGATGCTATGACTCAAGCAAAAGCACTTCGGGGTATGTTTTTACTATTGGTGGTACGGCCATTAGTTGGATGAGCAAGCTCCAAAAGTGTGTGTCCATGTCTACGACGGAAGCCGAGTATGTTGCTATGTCGAAGGCGGGGAAGGAGATTGAGTGGTTGAAGAGTTTCCTTGAGGAAATGGGTATGAAGCAAGAGGTTTGTGTGTTGCATAGTGATAGCCAAAGTGCGGTGCAATTGGCTAAGAATCCTATGTTTCACTATCGCACTAAACACATCAAGAGGCGGTATCACTACACTAGGAGTCTAGTGGATGATGGCTCTATGTGTTTGAAGAAGATTGCCGGATCGAAGAATCCGGCGGACATGTTCACGAAGGTTGTAACTTGTGAGAAATTGGGGTTGTGTAGGACCTCAATTGGGCTCCATCCATGAGTGGTGGATGGTTGTAATGGTGGGGGCGCTATGGTGAAACATTGATGAGATGATTGATGATGATGAGAGATGTGTTGGGGATGTTAGTAGCATGATCCAAGACCGATCTCCAAGTAGGAGATTGTTAGGCTAGGTGTGGAGATGGTATGATCATTTGGAATGAGGAGGAAGCAAGAGAGTGAAGAAGAGGCAGGAGTTGGTCGCGGGTCGCGATCGGGTGCTGCCCCTGCACCCTGTTTTCGCGTATTTCGTCTCACGTGATGCCGTTTTGCTATTTTCGGGGTAGTATAAATACCCCTCTTTTCCCCATTTGTACAGATGACATAATATCACACAAATCAAGAGGCTAGAGAGAATTTCTAGGGTTTTGTGCCTTTGTGTGTGTAGCTTGAAAGAGCTTGTATCTCTCTCAATCAATCATCAAGATCAATACTACTCCTTAGTGCTTGTGGGTTTTTACTCCCGGATTCTCGGGTCTTCCCACGGTGCCATTACTTAACCCTCTCTCTCATTTATTTCTTCATTTATTGTTGGATTGCTTGCTTGCTTGGTTGTTGGCTTTCATTGTTAATGTTGATGTATGCAAACTAGTTTCTACATTGATTCTATGTTCTCAACACTTTATGCCCGCAAAAATTACCAATGTACCCCTAAAGTTCTGCTTTATTAAGAAAATGTCACTGGGTGTACGTGTACCATGCTCATGGTACACCATGGTGTAGGATGCATGATCTAAAAGATGAGCCCCAACATATGAGTCAATCCTAAATTTACCTTGTTTCAAATGCGGGAGAAACTCTTGAAATTTTTGTTGGGTGTTCGGAAATGCCCTTAAAAGCATATCTAGTGTACACCTCGTCGACCCTCTCCCACCAAGGTGAAACACAATTGAGTTAATAGGGTTAGGATACAATATAAACTCTCTTTCACCATTAGATTTCAATGTAACAAAAGTAAGAGTTGTTCTAGCACCTCTATAAAAGCTTTTTTTTGTAAGAAGTAGTTCGGACCCCGCTCGGAGCCTAATGGGACAGACACTTGAGAGTAGGGGAGAAGGTAAGAGGAATCCCTACCTTCAAAGTTCCTCTAGTGGTGATTAATCCCCCAACCTTAAGGTTAGAAGGATGCTCTCCTTACCACTAGACCAAGTATTACTTGGTACCTCTATAGAAGCTTATTCCAATACTAAAAACTCCATTTTTCTTGAGGATTTCGGTGAGCATGTGGCCGAATTCATCATCTGCCCAGTTCTTTAGATTTCCAATAAGTATTTGTCCAGTGAAAGAATGACTGATATGAAAAACCACGTTCAACTGTAAAAAATTTATAGCTTGTGTTTCTATTTTTAAAATTCTTAAACGATGTACTCTAATATGTATTTTTTCAGACAAAAAATCCGTACTAGAAAAATTATACCATATCTTTAAGTTAAGATGTCTAATCTTACGTTTGATAAAATTAAGGGACCTAATTTCACATTTGAAATAAAAGGTCCAAAAAGGAGTACAAATCTCCTTATATATGATGTCTTATAATTTGAATTTCCTTTACTAATAAGAGCAGTCAATACTCAAGTATCAACACGGCTTTTGTAGATCAATTCAACACAACTCTCGCCCCAGCTCAAATCCTGTTAGATCTCATCTATAGTCAAAAGAAATTAAAAATAAAGCCTTGTTACATGATTGGCAAATAAAACAAAGAAAAAGGCTGTAAATTGGCAATTCCAGCGCCATTAATAGTGGCCAAAGGATTCCACTCCTTTCTTTTAGTAAAGTCTTCGTGTTACCATATTCTCCTTTTCGCAGTGACAACAGAATATAAGTATAATGTGATCAAAATAGAATCAACCTGTGAACCCTAATTTATCATTCTCGTTTCATAGTAGGGCCAAACCGAACTTCAATTGAAAATAAGATGGAAAAAATAAGTCATTGGTCGAACAATAAACTAATTAGGGCATGTTCTCCCTAATTTATTTTCAGTTCTCAACAATACTTTTAGTTTCACATATCACTCTTCAGTTCAGTTCAATTCAGTTATTTTATGCCGAAAAGAATAAGCCCTTAGATGCAATGGATTCCAATTCTTATCTAACAAACTAGACCGGATTAACCTATACTAAATTCAGCCTGATAACCAAATTCTCAATTCTTCTTTCGATCTCTCATCTTTGAAACCAATTAGACGCGATTAATTATAACCCTTATTTATCAATATAGATTGGATTAATTTGCACGAGATTCGACCCGATAACAACTTCTGAGCTCTCCTCACCAACCTCAAAAAGATAAAATAGAAAAAAATGCTCTCTCCTCCTTTCTCTTTCCAAAACCAGCCAACCGTCCCGACTAAAAAGCCAAAAAAGCACTAGCACATGGGAACAACTTGGAATCTTGTGCTCTTCTTCCCTTACTCTAGTGTTACACCATGACACCTGTTTTTTTCACTTACAAAAATAAAAATAAAATCTTCTCATTATCTTTTTTCCTAACCACTTCCACCGAAAAATAATATCACAAAATTTAAATCTAAATTAAATTGCCTACTACTACGGCACTTAGCACTTAGCATCCCAACAAATTTGCACGTACATTTCCAACTGGAATTTTTGGAGTTTAACACACTTCTCTATCTCTTTAATCTCTCTTTAATCTCTCTCCTCTAATGTTAGCTGTCTCTTTTATGTCCTCCTTTACTTCGACATCTTTCCTCTTCACTCAGTTCTGAGTTCCGCCGCATATAGAATTTCACCCCTCCTAACTAACAAGTACACTAACGTTGCAATTAATATAGAACGACTATTAAATAACTAGTGTGTGATTTACTTATTTGTTTGATCTTAATTAGGCAACGAAGAACATAATTAGAAAAGATAAAGATGCAAAAAGTGAATTAACAAGAATGATAATAGTAATAATTAACAATGATAATAATGATAATAATGGTAATAACAAGTAAATAAACAAATCAAATCGCGGCCGTAAAAGCAAGCCTCAAAAACACCACCAACAACCACCGCCACAATCACCACCGTCCATCAATTAAAACAAAAATAAACAAATATACGCAAATCGATAAACTAAAAAAAATAAACAAAAAACCTAAAAAAATATGAAGGAGATAGAAAAAAAAAGAAAAAGAAAAAGCACTAGATCGAGAGATCTAGAACATCAAAACAGAAGCCAAAGCAACAAAAGCAGCAGATCCACCAGCAACAAATGAACCGGCGGCGCTGTTAGAGTCACCGGTTGGAGCAAGACCGGCGGCTGAAGGTCCCATGGATGAAGCTGGACCGGCGGCTGAAGGTCCCATGGATGAAGCTGGACCGGAGGTGGCGGTGGGTGAACCGGCGGGAGGAGTAGCGGTTGGTGGAGCAGGTGGTGAAGCTGCTGAAGGACCAGAAGTAGGAGTTGCAGCCATGGTTGGTGGTGTGGCCATGGTTGGTGGTGTAGCCATAGGTGGAGTAGCGGTGGTCATTGGTGGTGGAGCCATGGTCATTGGTGGTGACATGGGAGCATTGGCTGGTGCACCGACGGGAGATTGTGCGACGGTGGAGATGACGAGGAGTGCGAAGATTGATGCGATGAGTGCTCTTGCCATTGTTGTTGTTGGAGAATTTGAGGTTTTTAGAGAGAGAATTGTAGAGAGTTGGAGTGAGATAGGGAGAGGAGTGCGGTGAAGGGAGAAAGAGAGGTGGGAGGGTGTTTATATAGAGAGAGAGAGACAAAGGTGGGAGGGTTTTAGGAGAAGTTTTAAAGGATTTATGACTTTTCTTTTATTTTATTTAACAAGATTATTGTTTATGTTGGGAGGAAGTTAATGATAATAATTGTAATTTGTAAACACAAGGGATATGAGTTCCCTTTTATCTTATTTTTTCTAATTTTATCTGAACAGAATAGATTTAGTAGAATTTATTGAAACTTATTGTAATTAAGATACTTAAGGTCTAAGATTTGTTGAACTTATCCGAATTGATTGGATTTGGTTGACGCTTATTATAACTAATTGGGCCTGATTGGTATGAGAGTATTAATCATACATACGGGTGAATCATGAACATGTTATATCCAAAGCTAATATTCTGCTCATTTGAAAGTCTCCAAATAAGCAAGATTAAGACGTCTAAATGAACAATGAGTGAAAAAGTAGCTTTGTATCGTCACTCGAATGTATAATAAATTTTATAGATTATTATTTATTTGAAAGTAAATTAACTTATTAAGCCTGAGACTTTTTTTAAAGATGAACAAAACCCACATCTAGTTTGAAAATGAAGTTAATCAAAAAAAAAAAAACGTTAAGACGCTGTTTAGTTCACCTCAAAATAATAATATTCGGTAAAAATAAGTTCAGTTTAGTAAAAATACGTTTATTTTATTGAAAATCATAATACAAAGAAAAATTACCATAAATTAATAAAATTAAATTGAGTTTACTAAAAAAGTTGAATTGAATTGAGCCTAATTAGACAAATTGATGAGTGATTTTTACATGAATTTCAAAGGAAATACCACAGAGAAAATACTTGTATATTAAATGTTAGACTTAGGTCTGGAAGGCTTTCATGAATTAAGTTAAACAAAATTATTAATGATGTTTTAATATCAATAATTGTAATTATGAGTATGCTAATAATATGATGACAACTCATCCCCATGTTACTTGTCTTGCCCCACACCCAATCGTAGCCGTTTCAAACCCTTCTAAACTTGGAAAAATAAAAAAGGGAAATTTGAATTTTTTATTAAACTAAATCTAAACCGTCCACGTAAGAGGTATGGTTGTCTCTTGTTGCAGGCGTGTTAATCGGACGGTAACAAGCAAGGATGCAGGGTGGCTAATGTGGACGTTAGTTTGACAACGATAAAATATGTTTTCAACCGTTGGAGATTTTATTTCAATATTTGTACTATATAATAAAACAAATAAAAATGAGTAAAGTAATTGATCCGTTATGATTAGCACGTTGTTGGGAAATTGTTTATTAGAGGTGTTTCGCTGTTGTTTGATAATTAGGGGACTATAATCCCCCTTTCTCTTTTTCTCAAACCAACGGACATATAATTGGAAAATATTATATAATGGGGTGTTATTATTACTGTATTGACACTTGAGAATATAATGTTTGGTTGCAGGTAAGAAATAAAAGTTCTTATAAATCTGATTTTCCCGTACAATTTAATTTCTTAAGAAGTGTAAAATCTTGTTTGGACGTCAATGAGAAGTTCAGGTAATTAAATTCTTTCATTGTGTGTGAATTAGAACTTTTAGGAATTTCTAATGTCAACCAAACAATGAATTAATGTCGACCAAACAATGAAACATCTTTTTATATTAGAGGTAAATCAAACAACACCTAGGTATATTGGCAACTACACGCTCATTCATCCTCATCCCGTCACCTAATATTTTGTTCATTTACTCATGTAAAACTCTTTATATGTAAAATATTCTTATTTGAAGATTTTAATGTGAGTAATGAGCAAAAAAAACTAACCAATTCAAAAATAATAAGACAACTAAAAAACAGAATATTCAATCTCAAAATCTTTTAAAATTGAAAGAGATATCTTTAGCAATTGAACTATAAGCCACTCTTTATATTGTATTGGTAAATGAGTGGTAAGCTTGTCCTTTTTGTTAGGTAGGTTGTCTTCTAAGAAAGAAACTTTTAGATTATATTTGAATGTTTGTGCCGCTATGGCATATTGGCAATAGGTGGTTTCACTTTAAGATGAACTCTTTTCCAATTAGGCTTTTTTATTTGGCTTAATATGCAAGGCTAAAACGCGTACATAATTTCATAATTCTTGATTGTAAATTTACAATAGACTAGTTTACTTAATAAATCAAGTACTGCAAGTAAGAAAATTGATCACTAAATATGGTAGAACACCTTCTTCCTTGCACGTTTTAAAAAATAAAGGGAAATTTCAAATAGTACCACTTAAGAATTGAAGATTTCATTTGGTACCCAAAAAATAAGTTTGTTTCATACGGTATCGCTAAACTTTGATCAGAGTGTAAACTGTGACATTATTGTTAGTTTAGACGTTAGTAGCTTAGTTTAACTCTCATTTTAACGTAATCATAAGGAAAAGTTTGGCACGCAAATCAATGCAAGTAAATGGAGGCGAATCTGATCTTATTTTTTTGCTAATTTCGACCTCATTTAATCCAAATTTAAGCTAGGTTTAGGTGTTCACAAAAGATCGGATATAAGGTCAAAATTGAGGTCAAAATTTGCAAAAAAAAAAAACAAGCAGATTTGCCTCATTTTGCGTGCATCGGTTAGCATGCCTAAATTTTTTCCTTATAATTACGTTAAAATGAGAGTTTAACTAAGTTATTCACATCTAAATTAACGACAATGTCACAGTTTACACTTTGATCAAAGTTCAGTGATACCATTTGGAACAAACTTGTTTTTTGGGTACCAAATGGAATTTCAATTTCTTAAGTGGTACCATTTGGAATTTCCCAAAAATAAATAAACAAAGTTCCTTGCCAAATGTAAACTAGTTCAGCAAGTTGAGTCATCTCGTGTTACATTATAATCTCTTCATCCAAGATGACTAGAACAGTCTGATTTGTGCACTTTTTTATATCCTATTTTAACTATAAAAAAACATATGTGGATATATGGGGTGGTGTTGGATCGTCTCAATGTGTTTTTAAAAATCACCAAATCTTCATAATTTCTATTAAAAAATAATTAAAGATGTTAAAAGTCAAAGTTATGATTCGATATGTGTGATAATTGCTATTGTTATGGGACAAAGGGATTATACGAACTTATTAGACCTTATCTTAATTTTTGAAACTTATAAACTTCTTAGCACTTATTTAAAGTTAATGCACTTGTAACATAATTTTTTTAAGGTCAAAACAGCATACACTAATTAAGAAACTTTGAAACTTTGTACAATGTTAAGATGATTGATTCATAACATTGTTTTGTATGATTCACTTTTGTGTGGAGTTTTTTCCAAATATATTTTAAGATATTACTTTCTTTTATTATCATTGTACTATGGAAAGGCGTTGCATGATCAGAGGCTGATCCAGGATTTTTCAGATTTTTTATCTCAAAAATACTAAATTTCATTCCAAAGTAAAAGAAAATAATAATTCACATTACAACTACTACCAGTAAAACAAATTATTTGATTCAATCTCTCGAGTTTCAATCCATTAATCACTAATTTGAGAAATGCCCATGTGAGAAAAAATTAACAAGAAATTAACCCACTTCAGCAACCAATCAACAAAGCTTGTAAAAGTGGCTAAATATATTTAAATAGAGCATTCAAGAATCTAAAATCAGTTTAGAGTAAGCCCACATAGCATGATTTTTGAGTAATTTATAACATCAATTGCAACTAATTTGAAGCAAATCTATAACCTAATTACAACTATTTGAAGCAAAATTCTATAACCTAATTACAACTAATTTGAAGCAAAATTGAGACTTAAAGCAAAATCTATACCTCAGTCCGTAGATTTCGATTCTGGCGGTGAAGATGATTCTGGCGTCGCCTTCGATCAGTAGTCAGGACTCAGGCGAGTTGGCTACTTCGCTGTTCGCAAAACTCAGACGCAGTTCGCTAATTCTTTGTTCGCTACTTCACTGGTCGAGACATCGAGTGGTCGTCGGTGTATTATCACTTAGCAGTCGTCGGCGGTGGAAAAGAATGAGCGCCGACCGCCGATAACTCGCCTGCGAATTGGGAAAGGGAGAGAGATGGAGATGTGCGTGCGGTGTCTGCGTGTTAAGGGAGAGAGGGAGTCTGGGAGAGGAGAGCGTGTTACGAAGAGGGTTGTATACATAAAAGTTAGACTTTAATTCAAGGGTAGAATTGAACACAATTAATGAAAACTCTAACCCAACATCCAATACCCATATAATCTTTTTAGCAAAAGTAACCAAACGATTATTCATTACCCCGTAAAAGCTGTGTGTTCGCATATTCGCTCTTACTTTTTTCCTCTGGATCTCTAATTGAGATAAACAATGTTTGTAATAATGGTAGAATTTCAATGATGTAATTTAGAGATAGTTGGTTTAGATCCCTACTTCCTATTAGAATTTTTGAGGTCGGAGCTCCTATCTTTCCCTCATTTTCAAAGGTCCAGCCCACAAAACTATACAAGGTTATCTTTGTATATGTACAAGGTTATACAACACAAATCTTATGATCAGCTAACAATTTTTTTGCTGTTACAAGCTCGAACTTATGCGCGATTAAGAACATTGTGCATTAATACACAATGTACATTTCCACAATATATGTGTATGAACTTTTCTACTTAGGGGATGTTCTCTTCAGCTGAATAGATCCAACTGAAAATAAGCTGAAGAAAACATACCCTTACAATTTGTTCACTTTAATTCAATTCAATTCAGTTAAGTTCAGCTCCAATCAGTTCAGTTTAGTTCAACTCCAATCATTTTAGTTCAGTTCAGCTGAATTATGCCGAAGAGAACAGATCCTTTGTTTATTGATATCCAATATCCATATGTAAGAGATTTTCTAATATAACTACCAATAAGCAAACATTGACAATTACATATCAAAGGATATTGACAATTACATGCATCAAAGGACATATCACATTGATGTTTTAGTCCCTTGTTAATAATTCAAAATACCAAACTTTAATCAATTAATAACCAATATAGATAACATGGCAAACAACTTGAACTAAAACCCAGAAGCTCAGAAGAGGATTTATCTGTTAAAAATTATCAAAAATGGGGCGTGGACCACCAAAGACTCAGGTCATGTTATACTGATTTACTATAAAGTTAAAAAAAATTATAAGGCTGACAGATAAGCCCATCTAGGACGGTTAAGCCATGTAACGCGCTTCCAAAGTAAAATGTTTATTGATACAAGTCATACAACAGTAGTTAATAAGTGGCAGATGAAGGCCATGAAGAAATGCATGTGATTCTGTGTTGTGTTTTTCTGCTCCACTTCTAATGCTTCCTCCACCTCTTAAGTCGCTATTAGAGACTTGTATACATACTGCATAGGCCATTGCCAAATCCCAACAAACTCATGCCTTTTGCCTATGTTATGCTTCTTCCATTTACGCCAAAATTTAAGGGCTCGTTCGGTGTCACTGTGGTTTTCAGTTTTTTGGCTTTTTGTATCTAAAAGTCATATGATAAATGTTCTATAATAAATCAAATATTAGTCAAACTTATTGGAAACATGATGATTTTGAAAACTGACAACCAAAAAGTGAAAAACACTTTTTGTGGTTTCCTATTTCTAGTTTTAGTTTTCAAAAAAACTGAAAACTGGAAATAAAAAACAATAACGAACGGGGTTTTCTTGATTTGTTAATCATGTTATGACTATGAATTCATAATAAACAATAGAGAATATATATGTTACATATTCTCTATGTAGATTTAGGATATTATTTTGTTTATATATTGTCTTATGAGATACCAAGTTTTATAGTACAGGATTGAATTTTTGTAACCTTGTACATATTGATCAATGGATACTCTAATCTAGAGAGTTTACACAATTTAGTAAGGTAAAAGAAAATCAGTTTCACCGCTTTACTAAGATTCCCGTGGTCCGTGTTGCTAAGAATTAGAAGACCAACCACTGCAATATCGCGTGTAATTTATAAAGATTGATGCGCGTTGTATATATTGCAACTTTTTTGGGGACCTGGTGGTGCACGTGACCCAAGGTGCATTGAACCGGATTCACTACTGGTAATCCTACCTATCGAAAAAGACATTTTCGTAAAAGAAATTAAGAATTAGATGCAGAAACATTAAGTTCTTGAGAATATATGTAGATCACCAGCATTGCCTATTATGATTAATTAGTAGGGTTCTCACTTCTTAGAATGACATTGACATCGTACATGGAATCATTAATGTATTATTATAAAATGCTTAGCTACGAAAGGTTACGAGTGCTTTGAAAAGCAATGTATTGGCTTTTCTTTGCCAAACTTTAGTTACCAAAAGCTTCAAGACATGTCAAAGATGGTATCATCTTTTGGGTAATAAAGTAGTATTGTACTATAAAGAAGAGGTCTTCCTAAGTTCCTAGAAATCATTAGCGTAGTTTCTTTTAATATTAAGGGAAAATTAACAGGAATAATCCATACTATTACCCATCTTCTCTAATTAATCCTAACTTTGATTATTCTCAAAATAATCCCAATTGTCACCCTTCCTTCTCAAAACAATCTCACTTGACTTGGAACTTGTTAACAAGTTGCAAAGGACACGTGTCATAACGACATTGGTCGAAAAATAAAAAAATAAATAAAATTTTTTAAATTAAACCTTCCCTTTCCAGCCACCCCTCTTCCCCGCGACGACCACCTTCCTCTCCCCTTTCCCCGGCAACCACCACCCGTGAGCCACCGCAGAACCACCCAAACCCACCCAGACGCACGGAAACCAACACAAACCCACCGGAAATCACTCTGACCCACCCGAAACCCAACCACACCCACCCGATACCCACCTGAAATCCACCCAGACCCACCTTAAACTTCCCCACCACCTTAAAACAACCCCAACCCACCAGAAACCCACCCAGACCCACCGGACATCACCCAAGACCAACCCGAAACCCACCCAGACCCACCCGAAACTTCCCCACCACCCTAAACAACCCCAAACCCTCCCCTTTCAGCGGTTTATGGTTCGTGGTCGGCGATTAGTTGCTCGATTTTAGAAGGGGTGGCTCGATTTTCGCGGGGGTGGTGATGGTTAGCTCGGTTTTTCAGTAGGGTGATGGTGATTTTCGAAGGGGTGGCTCGATTTTCGTCCAGCGGTGGTGGTGATCCGGTTTTTCATTAGGGTGATGGTGGTGGCTCTATTTTCGCTTGGGGTGGTGGTGGCACATTTTTGAGGGTTGGCTAGGGTGGGTGGGGGGGGGGGGGAATGGTGTTTGCAGGGGAGGAGTTGGGTGGCTGGGATGGGTGTGGGGGATTTTCTTTTTATTTTTTTCTTTTTTTGTTAAAACAATAGAATTGTGTCATGTGTCATTTTTTACATCTTTATCAGTTACCATTTTATCTAGGACTAATATGGGAAGATACCCTAAATACTTGGGATTATGTTGGGAATTACTAAAGGTGGGATTAATTACGGAAAACGAGCAATAATTTGGATTATTCCTGTTAATTTTCCCTAATATTAAATAGTGTAAACCACCTAATATAAAATATATTTGTACCTAGTACCATCGTGTGACTAATTAATTTGAGTAAGATCACATACGTCGTTGTTCCATAGTAGTTGTAACATAGGAATTTAAAAGGATGATAAACTAGATAAACAGGTAAAATCTAAAATAAATATAAATATCAATAATATGAGTGTTTATATTATCAGCCGCTTATAATTATTATTTGTAATATATACGTTTACTTTGTCTATCATAAACCTAAAACTGCATGTTGAACTTGGTTGTAACTATTATAAACATAATAATTACTTCATGACCAAATTGACAACACCAATGTACTTGATAGCCTTAACCGGATGTTTAGAAATTAGAATGTTGCCCATAGAACTCAACAATTTAAAGAATTGGCTCCAAGTCAACCAAGATCAGTTTTCTATTGATGTCCTTTGAAATATACCTAATATAGTAGATCCATCCAGAGCGTCTTAAAATATGTTGGAGGCCATGCATTAATTCTAAAATATAAAAATATAATTTTCACAATAATCTCATTGAATTTACATTTAAAGAAACCCTAAAGTGTTAGAATTGTGATAATGCTTTTTCGCACATATGAACAATTGAGGCGGAATGAAAATTGATCTAAGGATCTTTTGAAATTGTGATAATGTGATCCTAACCAATCGAGTTATCCCCCACTCTCAAAAATTGTGATAATATGATAACAAGAAACCATACATATAAAAATCGAGATCTCCTATATGCACATTAGAAGCTGAGAACCAATGCAAACTTTACATGTGCAAATCGTTAATGGTCTCGCCTCCCCAGACATCATTGAACCGTTGACCATTAAACTAGATTGAACTAAGAGTTACTGAATTGCACTGAAATTATATTAAATGCAATTAACCTAATCCAAAAAAATACGACCTAGTCCAAAAAAACACGACCTAATTCCACCTTTTCACCTTCTTGGCAGCTTCAACTGAATTACCCTGAAATTTGGAATTTACAACTGGATAATCTAGAAACAAAATGTAGCCGAACTAGTTACGCGTAAATGCTTAGCTTGGTCATATATCATATATGGCAACATAGTACCGTAAGAGACAGAAGTCATGGAGAATTGCGTGTATTGAACTTTGATTTTTATCCTTCCTTTTTGACTCTTTCATCATCAAGCAACGGCTATTATTAGCCTATTACTACTGATACTGTCGTGTTTTTTCTTTCTTTTTGTTTGTTTGCGTGTTAGTTTAGGCATGTTAATACTTTCAACCTTGACTCAGAATTACTTTTCTACTCCAGCCTTTTTGTTATTGTTAGTACTTCTTTTTCCAACACTAATTCCTAAACTACCAAACACTATTCCTCCTCTATTGGACGCCTAGCTTTAGTTTAATTTTCTATAGTTCCTAAACTAGAAGAACAAAATTGATGTAAGCACAAGGTATATAAAAGCAAAATTTAAGTTCTTCTGTTATCAAATAAATATTATAATTGTTTGGGCTGGCTCAGGTCTTAGCCCAATTCACATTTAAATGATTAAATCATCCTTGTTAACACCAAGCTTTTTAAACTAAACTTATTCTCTTGATTAAGCTTGTAATACTCCTTATTATGGGATAACCTCGATTAACTTAAATACCTGATTGCCACATAATTTCAGGTAACTTATCTGATTACTCTAGATCCTCTTTTTCTATTTTCTGTTTTTAGAAAAGTAATTCTGACTTGAAATAATAATTCCCAAAATACCCTCATAAAAACACACATAGGGCCTGTTTTCTTCGGCATAATTCAGCTGAACTGAACTGATTGGAGCTGAACTAAACTGAACTGATTGGAGCTGAACTGAATTGAATTGAATTGAATTAAATAAATATATAAATAATATTTAAAAAATAATAATATGAAAATTAAATAAAAATTATAATGATAAGTAATAATAATGAAAAATAATAATAGTATTTTGGATATTTTTAAATGATAGTTATAAATAAATAATATTAATAATCATAAATTAATAATGATAATAACAAAAATGATTATAATGATAATTAATAATAATATATTAATACTTGATGATAATTATATAATAACAATAATATCTAAGAAGTAAATTAATATTATTATTTTAATAATTATATTTAATAATAAAATAATGATTGGGTCGGACCGTGTAAAATTGCATCATAAACCATTTTGACGTGATTTGATTGGTTTATGCTTTTGACCAAAACCATGTTCCTCCCTAATGATAATAGTAATAATAATGAGTAAATCTATAATAAATAAAATAATATATAGATATAATAATAATAATAATACTTAATAATAATGATATAAAATAAATAATAATAATAATAATAAGAGTAAATGGTAAAATAAATTATAAAAGAATGGAGCTGAACTGAATTGAACTGATTGGAGCTTAATTGAACTGAACTGAACTGAACTGATTGGAGCTGAATGATAAGTGATATTTATATCAATCTAAACCCCCTATTTCCCCCCTTGTTTAGAGTCTTTTATTCTCTTTTTTTTGCATTTTCTAGCCTATTTTGCTTATTTTAGAATAATTGAGTAAATTATAACTCATTTGTAAATAGTAGCTATTTTAATTATCTTTTAAAGGTCTAATATCTATTTCTTATGTACTTAATGTTTAAGGATCGACCTTGAAGGTTTGCATCCCGCCCACCGAGTCTAGCGGAGTACATTGGAACAAAAGAACACGTTTTGGAAGTGATTGTGCATAGGGTCAAGTTCAAATGGACATATCTCCCAGCTCACTCAACATTTTCAGGTGATTCCACTTGGAGATGAAAGCTTGTCTCGAGAGCTTTCCAACGCCTGGTCATAAGCCCAATTTTGATAAAAGACGAGAGAGATATGGTCGTTCGAAGTTGAGCTGTCTGCCCAGCGGATGCGGAGCGGGCGCTCCAGATTTTCAGCAGGATCAGTTTGTGCTTAAAATCCTGGAGCGGGCGCTCCAGGTCCCTGTGGGAGCGGGCGCTCCAAAGGGTTTCTGGGCCCTTTTTGCCCGTTTTTCGTATGTAATTGGGGGAGGTATAAATACCTCTCCCCAACTTTTAGACAGGAACTTTAAGCATATTTCCTTAGTTTCAAAAACCCTAACTTAGTTTTTAGAGAGTAGAAGTCATTTATTGCTTTTGGTTGATGATTTTGAAGAATTGAAGGTCCATTAATGGTAGTTTAATGTTTGTAAGTTGAATTATATCTTCTATTTCAATTAATCTTTAGTATCTTTTGCTCTATTTTTGTCTTTTGGTGTTGAATTCCTTCTCTTGCAATTATTGTTGCTTTAACTTGCTTGTTTTCTACTTGCTTTAACTTTTAAAATGGAATCCTTGATTGGAATGTGTATTAGTATGAATTGTGAGTAGTCCACTTTCTAGGGTTTGGGCCAAAACCCTCATTAAGGCCATGGTTTGTGCTTGAATTTAGTGATTCATGTTTAGGGTTGGTTGTTGAACAAATGGGGTGCTTCATTGTATGCTTTTGTGATTGATCACCATAGAAGTTGTTTCCAATCTTTACAATGAAGGATCGAAAGATGAAGTTGTATGAGATTCCCCTTTGTTTACTTGACTAAATGGCCATGAAAATAGGAAGTTCTAGTCTTGAGTCAATTGTGTCACTTGTTCTTAATCCTTAGGCTAGGGTTAATGCCATGAAAATAGGAATTAACACCATGTCTAAGAGCTCCTTCTTAGCTCGAAAGAGTAATTAGGGGACTTTAGTTGACCGACTACTCTCTCCCCTATTCAATGTTTTCCCTTGAAGTTCAAGCATGATCATGGTCACAATGAGTGGCAATGCCCTTGCCCTAGTGCTTTAATCATATATTTATACCCTTGTTAATCATATTTGCATAGTTTCGCTCTTTTTAGTTGCCTTAGGCTTAATACACACAATTCTTGACCCCCTTTTGGTTACCCTTAATTTATTCGACCATAAAAATTCGGTGTTTGACCTTACCTCTCTGTGGATACGACCCTACTTGCCCTTTCTACTTAGCTAGAGAGATTGAGATAGGATTATCTTTGTTAGGCTCGACGACAGCCTATCACTGAACTGAACTGATTGAAGCTGAACTGAACTGAACTGAACTGAACTGAACTGAACTGAGCTAATTAATCGATGATACTGCTTAAGCCCGTACTAGCCAGTAGCCAAGCACATATAGCCCATGGAAGTGAGACAGATGCGTAGCTGTCAAAAGTCCAAACAATGAGGAGTTAGGAGAATGTCAAGGAAACAATGACATGTGAATTGAAGTCCCACAACTCTCTTACAGCCTAGGTTGAGTTATGAAGATAAGACTCACTCATGAATTATTGAATTATAATGGAGTAAGCAACACAGAGTTAGGACTTGGGAATACATACTGACCAAATCGAACTCAATTAATTATTAGAAAAATTGCTTGTAATAAGCTATTTGTCCGTTCCATTTTTGATAGTCCCATTTTTAAGTAATTCGAAAACAATCCAATCTTTGTAATCCATCGACTTTTAATACTGACGACGAAAATAATGGGCTAAATTACCTTTAACTTGTTGAACAAGTTACCTTTGATGCTTTACCTTTTACCTTTATTTCGTCACTTTTTTGATACTGATGATGACATATATATTTGAAATATGGACACCGTATTTCGTCCTTATGGGACACGAATTTTAAGAATCACTAAAAACGAGTATCAATAAGTCGGGTTTTCAGGCACACACTTTAAGACGACTTTTTGTCTTTTTTTCTAGTTGAAGACGAAGTTTTTCTAAAAAAGGACACCGCCATGTGTCCTAATGTGGCACAGATTTCGAGAATTCTTACAAAAAGAATACCAATAAACCGGGTTTTCAAACACGCATTTCAACCTTTTCAGGCTGAAGACGACGAATAAGCATACAGTGTTGTGCATCCTTATGGGACATGAATTTCAAAAATCCCTACAAATCGAGTACAACAAGCCGGTGTTCAGGCACACACTTCAAGATGAGTTTTTCAGGTTTTTTAGGTTGATGTCGTCCGTCATTTTTGCGAAAACCCAGCTTATTGGTACTCTCTTAAGGAATCTCGACATCAATGTCCTGTACGACGCATGGTTGTGTCCATTCTTCGTAAAAACAACATTTTCAACCGAAAAAGCCGAAAAGTTCGTCAGAAATTGCGTGGCCGAAAACCCACTTTGTTGATACTTGTTTTGCAGGGATTCTTAAGTTCATGCTCCAAAGGGAATACGACGGTGTCCGTTTTTCAAACAAAAACGTCGTCTCCAAAAAATTCGTAATAAAGTGCATGCTCGAATACGACAATGTTCGTTTTTCACAAAGGGGTATCAAAAAAGTGTTTTGATATACAATTTGTTTATTTTATTTAATTTAGGTTTTAATTTTAAAATATAGACTACTACTTCCTCCGTTCCCTAATGATCTACCAACTTTCCACTTTCATCATTTTTTCAAAGTTCTACCCACTTCTACTTTATTTCTAAAATGAAAAAGGTTTATTATCTTTTCACACTACTTCATTTATATCTTAGGCCCACATTTTTTAGACTCTTCCATAACCATATTATCTCGTCTATTTAAATAGACAAAAGGGACCCATTTTTACACCACATTTCCTCTTTGCCTTTGTTTTTGTAGCAAAAATAAATTGGCGGATCAATTGGAAACTGAGGGAGTAAAATCTTGACACATGTCACTTTAACCTTTTCAACCGGTCACGAACAAGTCATGACCCATTAAGATGAGATGCAAAGGTTAAATTATTTTCGAATTACTCAAATATGAAATTGTTAAAAGTGGAATGGGTAAAGATTGACTTATTAAAATCAATTTCTCTTTCTATTTTTTCTATCATGGTTTTTGTATGATGTAATGACTTATTTTCATAATGAAATTCATAATCTCTTGGTTTTAAGATAATGGTCGTTCTTTCATTTCAAGACATCATTGGATTTTTCAGATTAATAATTATATCAAAGATTATAAAAATGTTAGATTCACATCGAAAAAATACTCTTAACAACTACACTTTCATAGTCTTTACCCTTATATTTTATAAGATATTGACGGTCAAAGTAAATTCACTAAATAGAAAAACTACTCTTAAGTCTTAATTGCCATAATTTCTTAAGAATTACTCTATGAGTATTATATGATACAATAAAATAAAAGAAAAAAATTAGATACAAGCATATATTTGTATATACGATATACATTATATATTTTAAAGTACATTTCAAAAATCTTTCATATTATATAAAGATTACTCCTTTCAATTTTAAAAATATTTCTACTTTTAGTTCTCATCCGTTTTTAAAAGATCTTTTTATTCCTACTTTATTCCCCAATTGGTAAAGGTATGTCCCCTTTTCACAAATTTTACTCTTTTTTATTGCATATACTTCCCCCGTTTCTTTTTAATTGCAACAAACTCAAGTGGGTGGACTCTTAGACAAAATTTTGGTGTAAGTGTGAAAGGGATGGAGAGAAAAAGTGGGGCATATGATAAAGAGAGATTGAAAGAAATGACTTGTAAAAAAGGAAAAAGAAAAATAGTTGCAATTAATTTGATATTTTCATTTTTGGCAATTATTGCAATTAAAAAAAACGGAGAAAGTATATAATTTTAAAATCTCTAACAGGTATATTCTCTCTTCTATTTAAATAAATATAAAAAATTTACTTTAATACTCTATCTCTTATTTGCGTGTTCTGTGTAGAAATAGTATTTAAGAAGTTCCCTAGGAAATGGATGGAGTATGTGTTTTAAAAAACATAGCAAATGAAGACATATAATTTCAATATTATCCATTTCTAAGGTAATTTATTGCATGTCAAAGTCTATTTCTCTTATCCTACCCATTATGATTTATTATCTTACACATATTTAACCGAAGAATATATAGTTTTAATCCAAAAGTTATTTTATAATATAATAACATGATTAAGTGACAATAATTCTCTAGTTTATACTTTCTTCAATCCCTTTTGCTGTTTCCATTTGAAATCTTACATTATTTGGAAGTAGAAAGAATCTTCTAAATCGTTTCCAACATATGAGAAAAAACATAGTGATGGGGGGTCTTGTTTGATTAGTTTCGACGAGTACATTAATAATATCAAACGTTTATAATTTGTACTAATATGTAAATTATATATCTTTGCGATATAAAATGTGCATAAACAAGTCAAACGGAAAGTACACGTAGGAACGGAGGGAGTATGATAGGGAGATTAGTACATGACGCTTTCTGTATTCTTCAAAAACCTTTTTTTTATATGACTATTAGATTAGTTTGCTTTTTGATCAAGTTACAATAGGTTATGCTATTTGGGCTTAAGAACTTGTGTGAATGTTCGAGTCATCAATTTTCTATAATTTTGGCCCATAATAAAGTATAGAAGTGATTATTTCCAAGCCGATGTGCGATCATTTGACACGGTTGTTTGATGTAGAATGAAGAATCAAAGTAATTTATGTCTTAGGTTTAGGTCTACGCAAGACTAGCTCAACTAAATTCAAGCCCCAAAATATAATAGAATTTACGAACCAAATTATCTTACATATTACCTCCATTCTAATACATCACATTTTGGATTCTAATTTTTAAACATAAAATCAGTAGCTTTATAATATTTTATCATTATTAAAAATTCATGAAAAAAAACTAACAAACGATGAGAAAATTTATTCCACAAATAAGTGAGTAGTTAAACATTTCCCTAAAATATCCACTTCTGTTAAAGGTCAAAGATGAATGGCCATCTAGAACATGTACCATGCATGTCATAAATGCATGTAGAAAAAATTACCCTCCTATGCTATAGCATATAGGCAAGGGTATAGCATGGTTGTAGTATATATATATGATGCAAGGATGAATGCAAAGAAGCACCGAGTAAAATCTTCCCTCAGTATTTCTCTCTTCTGTCTAGTTTCTCTTACTTCTGTATTCATCTTTTCACAACACGTTATCAGCACGAGTTTGCTTACAAAAACCAAAAGGTATTTTTAACCTTTAATCTTTCAAACTCCGGTATCTAATTTTTCTAGTCTCACCCTTTTTCACTATCCTAACATGGATCAACAAAGTAACGGGATCAATGTTGTTTTCAACAATGTTTCTCTCTGTTGTATACATTTAATTGTAGAACGTAACACCGTCCCTTTCGCTACCAACCCAGCTAGAGGGATTGTAAGTCATCCTTTTCGCACTGACCTCGCCAACGGTACTAATGTCCGTACCGGTGAAAATCCACAAACCCCTGTTCCTAACACCAATAATAATCCTCCAGCACCACCAACTGAAAACCCACCACCACCAAATAATAAAAGAAATAGGGACGAACAGGAAGGAACTAGTAGCAAACGTCACCATGCCATTAGCCCGTAAATTAAATAATAATTTAACAATAACGCCACCTTTATGGAGGGCCAGGACACTTTAATTTATGCTATTTTATTTTGTTGTACCGCCTATATGGCAGGTTATTTTCATTTACCGCCTATATGGCAGGTTGTTGCTTTATTTAATTTTGCCGCCTATATGGCTGGCCGACAATAGTAAATTTTTTCTTGCTCTTTTATTGTCAATATATGCAGGAGTAGCTAACCTAGAACCGTATTACATATTTATTTCCTTTACTATGTGTTATTTCCTTTATATGACATTTGTAGTTATATTTATTATCATTTTTTTACACTTACCGACATGCATAATAGTAACAAATTATTTTTAGTACCCATAAATACTCCAACTAAAATTTTATTGCATTATATTCTTTGAACAACTGTAGATAAATATACAACAAACTGTACAGTTAAGGATAACCCTCTATAAAAGCGGATTACCCATCCCCAATTTCACCACATATCTCTTATCTTCTTCCATCTTTTACTCAAACCCACAAATTTTTTTTCTTCCTCCATTTTTCCCGGCCACCATGCCCAACGCCGAACACAACCGCCCTCCACCCTCCTCTTCTTCTTTTGAGGAGGATTTTAGAAAAATAAAACTCTATTTGTTCCTTATAGCCGGTTTATTTATCCTTCTCATGGCATTAATGATATTTCTCCTCATACACAAGTAGGAACCATGATATCACACACTTTCTCCCCTGTGAAACGGTGAAAATGCATGTGTTGTTTTGTCTTCATATGCATTTCTAGGAAGTATTTTGTTATTTTAGCTTATTTTTGTACTTTCTGTGTTTTTATTGTAAGTTATTATTTTTGCTTGTAATATTTTAATGTTATGTCTTGTTTTGTTTTATTTTGTAATATTTATAATTATAAATGATATAAATCAGGGGGAGATATTATATGTGATTTGTTATCATTTACTAATTTCATACTATTATCTACCTTATTGTAGCTATAATGGGAGATTTAGTGAAAAGACAATTCAATGTCCTAGATTTGTCCGGAAATAAATTCCTGGAATGGACGGTAGATGCCCAGATGAATTTAAAGGCTCAAGGACTAGAGCATACTATTAAAGATCAAACTGTCAATATAGGCTCAAGTACGGCCCAACAAATTAAATTGGCCACTGAACAAGAAAAGGCCAGGGCCTTGGTTCTTTTGAGACACCACCTGCATGAAAGCCTAAAAACTGAATACTTATTGGTGGAAGATCCAAAAGAACTATGGAACAGCCTCAAAGAAAGATATGGCCACCATAAAAATATTCTCCTCCCCAAGGCATTATTCGAATGGACTAATCTAAGGTTCCAAGATTTTAAATGCATCAGTGACTACAATTCAACACTGTTTAGAATTGTATCGCTGCTGAAATATTGTGATCATCCGGTCACTGAGGAACAAATGCTAGAGAAAACTCTCTCTACATTCCATGCCTCAAATATTATATTACAGCAACAATACAGAGAAAGGGGCTTTAAAAAATATTCTGAGCTAATCTCTATATTGTTGGTGGCTGAGCAAAATAATGATCTTTTACTAAAGAATCATAATCTTAGACCAACTGGGTCTTTGGCATTCCAAGAGGCGAATGCAGTAGAAAGCTCAGACCTACCTGAATCAAATGCTGTAAACAGAGGTGGGCGTGGAAATGGTCGTGGGAAAGGACGTGGAAACAATCGTGGTCGAGGCCGAGGCCGAGGTAAAGGATATTTCCCCAAAAATAATAATAACTTCAAAAACAATGAGAGGGGGCAACAATACCACAAGCATGATAATCAGAAGGCAAAAGATATATGCTTTAGATGTGGTATATCTGGGCACTGGGGGCGTACATGTCGAACAGCCAAGCATTTGGTAGATCTCTACCAGGCTTCTAAGAAAAATAAAGGAAAAGATGCAGAAGCCAATTTTGTGAATGAGGCAAATACCTCACCGCCTAGCCTTGATGTCTCCGATTTTTTTATGGATGGAGTTGGAGCTGAAAATGATTTTAATTTAGGGGAAAATTGATTGTTTAGCTATGAAAATATTTTTCCTTGTTGATCAAGTATTTATTTAATGTTTGTTTTATTTAAGAATTGTACTACCATCTTATTATCAATGAAATATGCATGTTCTTATTTAATTTTGTTTCTTATTATGAAGATATGGATCAACCTAAAAATGGATCTGGATACCAATGCCTCCTGGATAGTGGAACAACGCACACCATACTGAAAAATAAAGAGTATTTTTTAAAACTAACAATGTTTCAAGGTGATGTCAACACCATATCCGGGACAGCAAAACTTATCGAAGGATCCGGAATAGCTTGTGTAATACTCCCAAAAGGGACAAAATTGACTATTGATGATGCACTATACTCAAGTAAATCTCGAAGAAATCTTATAAGCTTTCGAGATGTGCGTAAAAATGGTTATCATTTGGAAACAATGATAAATGATGAAACGGAATATATATGTCTCACAGAAAATAGAAATGGCAAGAAATATATCTGTGAGAAATTGCCAGCATATTCCTCAGGACTATACAGTGTTAATATAAGTCCGTTTGAAGTAAACATGATATCTAACCAGAAGTTAGATAACAAGATATTAATTAATCTATGGCATGACCGTTTAGGTCATCCTGGCACAGGAATGATGCACAGGATCATTGAGAACTCAATAGGGCATTCAATAAAGAATGTAAAAATCCCAAAGACAAATGAGTTAGCATGTGCAGCATGCTCACTTGGGAAAATGATAACAAGGCCCTCTATAAACAAAATTGTTACTGAATCTCCAACATTTCTTGAAAGAATACAAGGAGATATTTGTGGGCCAATTAATCCCCCATGTGGACCATTTCGATACTTTATGGTGTTGATTGATGCTTCAACACGATGGTCACATGTAAGCCTTTTATCAAGCAGAAATAGTGCATTTGCAAAACTCCTTGCTCAAATCATTCGATTGAGAACTCAATTCCCGGATTATACAATTAAAAGAATAAGACTCGACAATGCTGGGGAATTTACATCCCAAACATTTAATGATTATTGTATATCCATTGGGATTGATGTGGAGCATCCAGTGGCTCATGTTCATACACAAAATGGTCTTGCTGAATCATTAATAAAAAGATTGCAATTGATTGCAAGACCATTATTGATGAAATCAAAGTTGCCCTCATCTGCTTGGGGTCATGCCATAATACATGCAGCATCATTGATTCGATTGAGACCAACTGCTTATCATAAATTCTCACCACTACAATTAGTATCTGGTCGAGAACCAAATGTCTCACATTTGAAAGTATTTGGATGTGGTGTATATGTCCCTATTGCTCCACCACAACGCACAAAGATGGGTCCACAGCGAAGGCTGGGAATATATGTTGGTTTTGAATCCCCATCAATTATAAAATATCTTGAACCAATGACAGGTGATTTATTCACGTCTCGTTTTGCCGATTGTCATTTTAATGAAAGCTTATTCCCAGCCTTAGGGGGAGAGAAAGTGGACCCAAACAAAAAGGATATAGAAATTACATGGAATGCAACACAATTATCTTTTCTTGATCCACGAACAAACTCTTGTGAACAAGAAGTTAAGAAAATCGTTCATTTACAAGGTGTTGCAAATCAATTGCCTGATGCATTCGTTGACAGTAAAAAAGTGACGAAGTCACATATACCAGCAGAGAATGCTCCCCCACGAATTGAAATTCCCATAGATAATAAGGCAATTGAAAAAGAGTCTATGGCACGCCGTAAGCGTGGAAGGCCACCTGGTTCGAAAGATTCGAAACCAAGAAAAAATAAAAGGCGAGATGAAATAGAAAAGGAACAAATGATTGTTCCTCCAATTGAAAATCATGAAATTCAAAATGGAGAAAGAGATAAAGACAAAGACATAGAAGAAGATGTTCCAAATAACGAGGGACACGAAAGTATCGACAACATTGAAATTTCGATTAATTATGCTTGTACAAAGAGACAGTGGAATCGAAAAAATGTTGTCATAAATGATGTCTTTACTTACTCCATAGCGGTTGAAATTGTATCTGACGAGAATGGTGTAGAACCAAAAACCGTAGACGAATGTCGCCGCAGACAAGATTGGCCAAAATGGAAAGAAGCAATCCAAGCAGAACTAAAATCCCTTGAAAAGCGAGAAGTTTTCGGACAAATAACTCAGACACCAAGAGGGGTAAAACCAGTAGGATACAAGTGGGTATTTGTCAGAAAACGAAACGAGAAAAATGAAATCGTTAGATACAAAGCAAGGCTTGTTGCCCAAGGCTTCTCCCAAATGCCAGGGATTGATTATTATGATACGTATTCTCCAGTAGTTGACGCAACTACATTTAGATTTCTGGTAAGTTTATCCGTCTTCGAAAAACTTCAAATGCGGTTGATGGATGTCGTGACTGCATACTTATATGGGTCACTTGACACTGACATCTACATGAAAGTCCCTGATGGACTAAAACTACCAGAAAAGTACACATCCAGAGACATGACCTCTATAAAGCTAAAACGATCGCTTTATGGACTTAAACAATCTGGAAGAATGTGGTACAATCGTCTCAGTGAATACCTAACGAAAGAAGGATTCAAAAATAATCAAATCAATCCTTGTGTCTTCATTAAACGATTCAAATCAGGATTTGCTATAATTGCAGTTTATGTTGATGATCTGAACATCATTGGAACTTATAAAGAACTTGAAATAACTGCAAGGTACTTGATGAAAGAATTTGAAATGAAAGACCTTGGGAGAACAAAATTTTGCCTTGGATTACAAATGGAACATTTGAAGGACGGGATCTTTGTTCACCAATCAAATTATACGGAAAAGGTCTTAAAACGTTTTTACATGGATAAAGCGCATCCATTAAATTCTCCAATGGTTGTGCGGTCTTTGAATGTGAAAGACGACCCATTCCGACCTCGAGAAGAAAATGAAGAAATTCTTGGTCCTGAAGTACCGTACTTGAGTGCAATTGGCGCTTTAATGTACCTAGCTAATAATACTCGGCCTGACATAGCTTTTTCAGTGAACCTCTTAGCTAGATACAGTAATGCGCCAACAAAGAGACATTGGAATGGAATTAAGCACCTATTCCGTTATCTCAGAGGAACACATGACCTTGGATTATTTTATCAATCGAAGCAAAGTGCTTCACTCATTGGTTATGCAGATGCTGGATACTTATCCGACCCTCAAAAGGCCAAATCACAGTCTGGGTATCTATTCACTTATGGAGATACAGCAATATCATGGAGATCAACGAAGCAGACATTAACTGCCACATCATCAAATCATGCCGAATTGATTGCTCTCTATGAAGCTGGAAGAGAATGTGTTTGGCTCAGAACAATGATCAGCCATATCCAAAAAGAATGCGGTATGAATTTAGTTACTGATAATCCAACACTGATATATGAAGATAATACTGCTTGCATCACCCAAGTCAGTGAAGGATATATCAAAGGAGATAGAACCAAACATTTATCACCGAAACTCTTCTTCACGCATGATCTCCAGAAAGAAGGAAAGATAGACATTCAACAAATTCAATCAAGTGAAAACCTTGCGGACTTGTTTACCAAGTCCCTTCCTTCAAAGAGACTCGAACAATTGGTGCACAAGATTGGAATGCGTCACCTCAGTAACCTACGTTAGACTCAGGGGGAGGGTTATATACACTGCACTCTTTTTCCCTTCGATCAGGTTTTTATCCCACTGGGTTTTTCCTGACAAGGTTTTTAACGAGGCAGTAAATATCAGCATATAACACAATAAAGTTGCACCATGTTTTGTTGTAAATAAGGCAATGGGCATTCCAGGGGAGTATTATAGTTCTTATATGCACTGCACTCTTTTTTCCTTCGATCAGGTTTTTATCCCACTGGGTTTTTCCTGATAAGGTTTTTAACGAGGCAGTATATTTAAGCATATAAAGAGATATAGTTGTAAGGAGCATCATTAGAAAAGATGGACATTCAAGGGGAGTGTTAAAGGTCAAAGATGAATGGCCATCTAGAACATGTACCATGCATGTCATAAATGCATGTAGAAAAAATTACCCTCCTATGCTATAGCATATAGGCAAGGGTATAGCATGGTTGTAGTATATATATATGATGCAAGGATGAATGCAAAGAAGCACCGAGTAAAATCTTCCCTCAGTATTTCTCTCTTCTGTCTAGTTTCTCTTACTTCTGTATTCATCTTTTCACAACAACTTCGAAAAAAATAATAATATTAAAGCATGAAAAAGCTAAGAACCTTTTATTTGAACTTATTTAACCCGTACTAGCCAAGCACAATAGTAGTGGGACAAATGGCTAGCTTCAATTCGAGGCAAAGAAGAGTTAGGAGAATGTCAATTAAACAATAACATGTGAAATAAGTCCCACAATATTTCTTACAATTGAGTTGGGATAAGACTTATGAGTACTTTAAATTTGATTTCATTAATTTCGGAAATATCTTATGTTTTTCTTTTTGACAGGGAATTTTAAAAATCATTGTGCAGATATTCGTCAACTTAAGATACCTGCAAGTTGAATGTACTTCTGTTTTTTTTATTCTAATTTAATCAAAAAGGTCTCATATAATTGATCAAAATTGGACAAATAAAAGGAAATGAAGGGAGTATACCTGTGTGGTACTATGTGACTTCTCTCTGCTTTAATTATTAGGGGATGGTCTTATAAGATACTGCCTAATTTTAAACTTAAACTAAAACTAAGCATTGCCCAAAGTCCATATTAAGAAAAATCAAACCACCTTTCTCTATGTAGTGACTAGTATAATTCAATTTGTGACCAGTTTAATTTATTTACTAAACACATTTTTAATCCATCCAACGACTTGTTTAATCCATTTAGTGACTAATTTAATCTCTCTAGAAAGTTTGCTGACTTTTTTCAAAAAAACTTGTGCTATAGTCCTAGATTCTAAGGGAAACAAAAGGAAGAAGAGAAGAAACGACTAGGTTAGTGCAAGACGTCTAGGGATATATAGTCGCGGGTTACAGTAAACTGAAACGAGCTTACTAGAAGCATATGGGCCTACATTGGTTTTACTTTATGTTAAAATTAGACCGCCTGTTCTAATAACTTTTGCAATTATTATACTCGTATGATCTGATAGTACATAACTAGAATGTTATAAGGTAAGTGTTAATTTAGCATAAACATTTTACAAGCTACTCCCTCCGTTTCTTTTTGTTTGTCCCATTTACTGTAGCTCCAAATGCTAAGGAGAGTGATGTCATAAGCATGTGGGTGGGGACAACAACTAAAAAGTTCACTTATTTTATAGTAAATTGGTGATTAAAGTAGGTGAGAGAAGATTATGAGGTACATGTGGGACCAAAAAGAGATAAAGTAGGGGTAAATGAGTAATATCATTTTTCCATATAAGGAAAGATGAAAAAGTAGGACAAACAAAAAGAAACGGACAAAAACGGAAAGTAGGACAAACAAAAAGAAACGGAGGGAGTAGATTTTAATTTCTACCACGTAGAACGTTATAAGGCAAGCGTTAGGGCCTGTTCATTTCAGCTTAATTTCAGTTCAGTTCAGTTCAGTTCAGCTCAGCTCTAATTAGTTCAATTCAGTTCAGCTCTAATTAGTTCAATTCAGTTCAGTTCAGTTCAGTTCAGTTCAGCTCCATTCTTTTATGACCATCTTGTTAAATATTATTATGTTGGTCTAATTTATTTTACGAATTGCTCTTATTATTATTGTTATTATTATTATTATTATTATATTATTATATTATTATTTATTTTTATATCATTACTATTAAGTATTATTATTATTATCTGTATTTTATTTTGTTTATTATAGCTTTATTCATTATTATTATTATCATTAGGGAGGAACATGGTTTAGGTTAAAGGCACAAATAAACTCACGTTTTCAGCCCATAATCCAATCAAATCACGTCAAAACGATTTATGATGTAATTTTGCAGGTCCGACCCAATTATTATTTTTTTACTAAATATTAATATATAATTAATCTAATTATTAAATATTAATATTAATTTAATTCTTAGATATTATTGTTATTATATAATCATCATCAGGTATTAATATATTAATACAAAGACTATAAAATAATTGTTATTAATTATCATTATAATCATTAATCATTATTATTATTAATTTATGATTATTAATATTATTTATTTATAATTATCATTTAAAAATATCCAAAATATAATTATTATTATTCATGAATAATTATTCATTATTATTACCTATCATCATAATTATTATTTTATATTCATATTATTATTGTTTAAATATTATTTATATATTTATTAAATTCAATTCAATTCAAATCAATTCAGTTCAGTTCAGTTCAGTTCAATTCAGTTCAGTTCAGTTCAGTTCAGTTCAGCTGTTTTCAGTAAATCTAAACAAGCCCATTAGTTTAGCATAAACGTTTTACAAGCTATATTTTACTTTTACCAAACATCTTAAGTAACAGTAGCTACAAACGATTTGCTTGGATAATTGATACAAGCACAAAATGATATAATAAGATAAATTAATATCTCTATTATATAAGTGAAGAGGTAGGAGTGGGCACCAAAAAGAAAAAAAAAGAAAAAAAAATCAATGGATTTATTAAGTAATTAAGTTTTATTTCCAAATTTTTAGCCATCAAATTTTAAACAAAATATGTTCAAATCTTCTAACTAAAATATCTAAAAACCTACAAAGTAAAAACAATTAAAAAAAACTATCAGCGGTTATATTTTCTTGAGATCTATAGATAGACACCCACATTGCTATACTTTTATATACTTTTGAAATTTTTTATTTTGAAATACATGAGTAATTGATTGTTCATGAGTGAAGGCACATTTGATCAAATTGATGCTGATAAAGTATTTTAGCATAAGTGAGAAATATGATAATGTATTTTCAAGTACTTTTGAGTATTTTCTCATTTGGACAATAAGCAAAAAATATCTTACTGTATAACAAAAATTGTAGTTGATGGTGGGAGTGAGGATTGTTTTCAAAGAAAAATGAGCCAAAATGAATTTAGCTTGAAAATAAAATATGTTGTGTACCTTCATATTTTATCATGTTACGGTAGCCAAAACACACATCGTATGCAAATAAAATTAGGATTTTTTTGTTCAAAACCACCTAAATTTTTCACGTTTTTAGAAACTCTCACCTTAATGAATTTTTCTTTTAAATTCCCACCTATCATTCCCAATTTTATTAAAAACTCCCACCACTTAATGATTTTTGTTAAATTCCGTTAACAAAACCTTGAAGTGGATCACACATATGCATTAAAAGTAAACCAACCACCCAATGTCAAAGGAAACCCCTCTTTGAAATTTCTAATAATTTAGGTTATATCTTAAGGGTCCCTTAAAATTTTTCTATATCTTTTTTTTAAAAATAAAATCTTATGTTTACACTTTACCTCCACACACCATAAAGAGGGTACCAACTCTTTCTTATGAAGTGATGTAAAAGAAGTTCTCAAATAGCACAATCTCACCAAGAGATCATCTCACTATTCATCTTAAGGAAATCATCATTTTTTATCTATGATACCTTTCAATTGATCTCTTTAAATTAAATGGTAAGTTAAGACAAAACTTTATAAACCAACTAAAGTATATAAATATGGTTTATCCCAAAGCATACACTACTTCCTTACTTTTTTTTTGAAAGTTACTTCCTTAGTAGTATTAATCTATTGCAAATTTGCAATCACGTAAAAGAAGACCCATATAATAGGAGAGTACAAACGAATGTTTACCCAAGCAGGGCAAGCTCAGTTATATTCCAATAAATATTGGACTTGAAATATTGGGAAACATTACAGTAGGAAAAAAACAGAAGAAAAATATAAAACGTTGAAAACTGTTATTGACCTTTCTCAATATCTCCGTGTGGTTACTGATTACCTGTCACCGACCCAAAAGATGCCTTATGTTCACACATTCATATCATCATATGGACCACGAAAATGACATTCCTTGTCCTTCCACAAAGAACCTTCCACACATGGAAGAGAAAGCCAGAGAATCACAACTTTAATTGGTTTCTCAATAAATGTAAGCATAATTTCACTGTCATAACTCTGTAAAAATGCAGTTAACATAACAGTAAATGGTCTGAATTTAGTCGACCAATTCTCTACAGCTTAACATATACCGCAATAAAGTTGGACTAAGATTCATAGTCACATAACCTACATGAAACTATAGAAAACATACTGTTTCCTTTTCCTGTAATTTTTGTTAGTTATTTTTTTCCAGTACTGCTCCCGCTCATCCGATCCCAAGTAATAGAACTGTCCATGATTCGATTGCAGCACCAACGAGCATGGAACGAAGGAAAAGAGAACCAATTCCAGTCAGAACAGACCAGATTCCTTCATTGAACACATACTTCGAGCAAGTTACAGGTTTGCAGGTTTGACAACTTCTATTACTTCGCTTTAAGTAAAATTGATGAATATGGAGCAACATTGTATGTGGTTGTGATGCCTGGGACACCCTCAGCTATAAAATCGTCCGGAGATTTGAGATTTGTATCCACCTGTAATACACCATCAGCATGGCCGAAATTTTAGTAACCTGAAGTTTGGTGGATGATACAACGGAATCACCAAAACTCTAGTTTGTGGAAAGGACATCACGCTGAAACTCAATCCAGGCACAAGGAATCAAATAAATGGTCTATGTTATTAGACAGGATTGGGGGATTCTAATCAGTAGAGAAAGGCCAATCATAAAAAGTCAAATGTATCAAAGCACATTCCAGAAAAACATGATCAAAATCTACTCAAACAGATTTAAATGCTGCTAGCATCCCCAACAAGGAAAGAAAGAGGGATAGATGTCTAACCACTCTAAACCAAAGCCTATCTTGTGGTGGCGAAGGTATTGGAACTTGAACATAGTAGTCATGAGCATTGAATGCCAAGTAGACATCTTCTCCTTTTTGATCGTGTAGTCTGCAGAGATTACACAATAAACAGAAGTATATGTTAATTGTAACTAATAATTATTCATCAGGTGTAAACTTCAAGTTTTCACCAGTGTAGAATGCATATTGCAAGCAGACCTAGGAGAGGATGGTCAGGGAGCCCATCAGAATAAGCAGAACAAGACTAGAAAGACTACAGTATCAAGATCGAAAGTTAAACGAACTGATAATCAACCAAAATGGAGAATTTCAGACATACATTTCCAACATGCCACAGTCCGTGTTCTAATTTTGAGAGTTTACGTATGCATATCAGCATCACATACATGCATACATGATGCAAACGACAAAATAACTATCCACGTGTATAACGATCAAACATTCTGGCATAAAGCACACCATTAAGAAATTAAAATTAACAAAATTGCAGTGTGTCCGATTTCCAAAGGATCAACGAGTTCGACTACATAACAGGGCATTAAATGATTTGAACCACTATGTGACATATCTAAGGTTTAGTGATTGTATATATGGAAAACTCAATGGCATTCCATGCTGTATGCATATAAGTATATAGCCTTACATGGGATAAACACATACTTCTTTTGTTTCAAAATAAGGGACACACTTCATGCTTTCACACTTACCAATGCATTATTTTAAACATTAATATCTACCGTTATCAATAAGTAAAAATTATAAAAAATTGATATAAAACAAAAACATTGAGACGAATCTAACAAGATCTCACAAGACTATATTTTTCCTAAAACATAAATCAGCAAAGCTAATGAAAGTCTAAAGTGTGAATAGTAAACACTATGCAAATGTATCACTTATTTCGAAACAGCGGAAGTATAAAACTTCAATATATTCATAAAAACATGGTTGTTTACGCTGGTGCCACCAAAGCATGACATGTCACAATAGTTAAAAGTAAATTGTAAAAAAAAAAGATTTTAAAAGATATAAATGGATAAGAGAAAATGAGAATTTGATTTTGACTAAACCAAAGAGTGTGATAATATGTAAATTGAGTACACATTATCCAAAGTTCAAATGTAATTATTACAACATTGGAAAATACTCGAGATATACTCATAAAACCTGCAAAAAAATCATTTTTTTTAGATGAACTATGATGTACTTTCTACATTTTTAACACGTTCATATTATAGATACAAGTAAAGAATTTGTTAATAGAATATCACATTATTATAATTGGTAATTATAGTACGAAGAGGAAAATAGTATTATAACAATAGTGTATATGCATCACTAATTTCTTAGCCCATGCATTGCATGAGTTTAAAGCTAGTCTCTTAAAGCAACCAAGTACAAAGAGCCAAAAGGATGAGCATCATGTATCATCTGGCAAATTATCAGCAGCATTAAGGAAAAAAACCAGCTCTGGTATATAAACATATAAAGGACACAAAAGATTGCAGGAAAAAGCAGACAATTGTAATATGATCCAAGACATAGCAGGTCAAAGCCAAGAATTAGAAGCCAACTCCAAGGAATACTTCAAGTCCAACTTCAAAAATGTTAGCATAGCTCCTTACGTGAAAGCCAGGAATTTACTCTCACTATTGCTCCAATTGTCTTCATGCCATGTCACATCCTTCTGAACATCAATAAGAAACTTGTAAGTCTGGTAAAATGACTGATATTTTCCAAAATCAGTTATTTTCTGGAAAGCATTCTCTTCCAAAAGAGCAAAGCAAAAGCAATAATCACCAAAGTATCATATGTACAAAACAAAAGAGCACCAATTGTGTTCTAACATGGGCAGAGTATGCTTAGAATGATCGTAAGGTATCAATGTATCATAGGCCAAATGACCAATATGGTAAAAAAAATAAACCCATTACGACACTTTAGTAAACAAATTATCTCATGCGACAATTTGGTAATAAAAAAAGAGCTCAGGCGACAAATTGACCAATTTTTGTAAAATTTTTCAATGAGGATCATGCGTGTTTTGCACTCGCTTACTCAACAATATTAATTAGTGCCCTTTTATCACAATTTCAATAAATCTTTTCCAAAAGAATCTTTTCTTCGACCAAATTCACAACCAGTAGAATAAAACATCAACATAAGGAATTTTATCTTGAAAATGTTGCAAATAATCATAATTCTAAGCTAATTAGTGAATTAAAAAGTTGCAATTCATTTAATTTATCAAATCTATTTTTCTTTAAAAAAACAATCAGAATCGATCATAAGAAGGAAGTAATCTTGCAAATCACCCCAGTTTTTCTGCCATTTAAAAATAATTCCAAAAATTTTCACCCATCAAATACAAACCAGCCTCACCAATTCACCATATGCAAAGGAATTAGAAATCACATTACATAAAAATTCACCCATTAACCTCTTTTTCATTTTCTCCACTATGTCATCTTCGGCTCCGTTTGTTTTGGTGGAAAACCATTTTCTTGGAAAATGATTTTCCTCCATCTTTCATTTTCCTTTGTTTGTTTTGGGAAGGAGTGGAAAACAATTTTCCTAAAGGTGGAAAGTGCTCTTAGAAGAGGAAAACCAATTTCATTTTGTAAACAAGGTATGCCACATTTTCCTCTCCATTCCTTACTTCTCTTGATTCTCTCTTTCCCATCTTTCCTTCTCTTTTGCTTCACTTACCTTTTTCTCCCCAAGTTTTCCTCTACTCAAACAAACAAAGGAAAACTTTTTCTAAAATCATATTTTCCATTGAATATTGTTTTCCTTGAAAAGTGTTTTTCCAAGAAAATTGTTTTCCACCAAAACAAACGGAGCCTTCATCTTCTGCACTTTTTCACCTACACAGAAACCATAGCAACTACCTACACAAATCCTCTATGACAACCCAGATCTCAGCCCAGTTCTCCTCAAAATAGCCCGCAGCACCGTCGCATCTTGTAAAGTCCCAATTAAGATCCAAGATACGCCATACGAACTTCCACGTCGTTCGAGCTATGCGACATTAATGGTGAATTCCAAGTCATTCGGACCATCTTTTCGCTTCTTTTTCTAGGTTTATGCTGTTGGGTACTTGGGTGATACTCATTCTTCGTTTGATTATGTTGTTTGATTTTCTGATCAACTTTCAGTTGTTATAGAACAATAGACTTGTAGAATTTAATTTGATTTGATTTTTTTAGTGTTCGGTTAAACACATATGAATACGTGGTAGAAAAATCTATATTACCCCCTCTTCTTTTACTCACTTCCTTTTAAAAAGATTCAAAAAAAAAAAATTCAAAATTGAATTGTCACGAAACCGGTTGGATTTTCCGGTTCCGTGAAAATTTCAATTTCAATTTAAAAAAAATTGATTTCCGGACACAAATTATGTTTAGTAGGGTATTTTAGTCAATTTACTATAAAATACGGGCTGTGAGGTGGTAAATACGATCTATGTTTAGTAACACCTTTTTTTCTCTAATGACCTGTGGGATTTGATTTTTAGAGATGTGAAAACAAAGTATTTAAAAAAAATTGACTTAGATAATGCTCATGCGTCATCCTCAGCGGAAAGTTTCACAAAATATGGTCAATCTGTCGCCTAAGCTATCTTTTTTTTACCAAATTGTCGCGTGAGATAATTTATTTACCAAAGTGTCGTAAAGGGTTCATTTTTTTTACCGTATTGGTCAATTGGCCATGTATCATATGCACAAAACAAGGTTTCCCCCAAGGGCCACAGAGAGTTTCGATGGCAATATCCAATGGATTCCCATTATTCGATCCACCCAAAAAATAGAAGTGGGTGAAAAACGGAGTTAAATGGGTGAAAGCAGCCGGTGAATGGACGATGAATGCAATTTGGGTCAAAAACCATCGCTCCATCCTCATTTCTTATATTTTTCTAGATAAATATCTTAATTTGACATTAATATCTTTCTTTTGATCATCAATTGACATGATTTCATGAACTTATATTAATTTGGCGTTAACTTAATGTATAAATTGTCATTTTTGCAAGTTTAATTAATCTTTTCTTAGTCAAATCTTTTAAACAGATGATCACTCGGTTCACCTGAGGACAAAATGCAAGTGATAGTGTGTTACGGTCTTACGGAGTGACGGAACATGTAGTTGGTTCAAACGGGTGATGGTCCCAGTTACGGCTCACCGTGGCCATCCCTAAGCGAGAGAGGGGTTAGAGTAATTTACACTGTTGTGCTCAATAAAACTTCAGGGGATCATACAGAAGTCCTTGGGTCCTTCCAAAATTGCTCACTCGACATGGCCAAGAATACATTACAACAGTTCGTAGAGTCAAGCTGACTCGTAATTTTGGTCACCACACAATAGAGCTAACATCGCTAGACAAAAAGTTGGAAGAAACACAATAGTTTCAAATTTGGTAAACAACAAGTCAACAACCTATATTTTTTTATGTAAAGACAAAGAAACTAATTCTATTTTGATTTTCTTTCCTATTTACTACGTCGACGAATAACAAAATTATCACTATATTTATTTCTTTTTCTACTTCTTCTTCCAAGTGCAGGACCAGTAAAAAAGAGAGATGGCATATTCCTGTTTGCTGCAGATTTGTATTTGAGCATAAAGCTTTTAGACAGCGTGCTCATTGAGATATTGAGAAAGTACATATGAGTTGTCACTAACATAATTCCATAAACACAACATGCCCCATAGTCCCAAAGAGACAAAGAAACGAAAAAAGAGAGAGGGAGAGAAGGCTAGGGGGACAAGGGCATAGAGGAAAACAGGAGTTAACATCATTCTTATTGTTTAGATATTCGGAAGTTTTAATCTATCAGGACCCCAGATCCCTGATAATGGGTTTGGATGGAGAATCTCTACGAAGACATTTCTAGCAAAAATAGGGAAGTTCCTATAACTGCACAAACAATAGCTTTCAGACTTCTATGCCTATTTGAAAACTGGAAAGCACATCTTGTGAGAAGAATGGTTTTATAAGATGTACTTCTGGACAAAATCAATAATAATGATAACTCGTGAATTTGACAAACTAATCCAGCTCTTTGTAATTGTGCCATAGAAAGTGAAGCTAGAAATATATATCTATATATATTTATATAAGCATCTCCATGAGCAAGAACATAGAGAATATTATTAATCTTTTGTGAATCCATATAAAAAGTTCCATGATTGAGCATTGAAAACGCTTTTGGTGCAAACAGTCGCCTAGTTGCAAATTTCAGGGAATTGAAACAGGTTTCTGATCCTTTACCTGGTCAAGAAAGTTTTCACGTCTGAATATGTCATGCATTTTACGAAACTTCACAACCTCGGAGAAAAACCTGAAGTGATCTTCTTTCTTTGCATCCAACTTCACAGTGTAAACAAGGGTACCATGTCAGGGATGCAAATTAACTAGTTAATACTCTACCATAGCCCCAAAAATTAGTAGCTGAAACATATGGAGGAATAAGTAAAAGTTTGACACCTTTGTCCATTGGAAGTTGTTAAGAGCAGTGTCATGTCCATAACTGTTGTTATTTCCATAACGGGTATGGCCATATTCATCACCCATTAGCATCATTGGAGTACCCTGGATGAATGCAAGTAAATTAGTCAGGTGATTCATGAAACACATGTACCAGGAAATAGATCATTATGTAAATTCTTGCACAAGTTTCGCATTAAAATATCATTACAATAATCAATGATTCCCCTACAGGAAAGAATCAAGAAAGCAAGAAGTTGAAGAATAAACAAACACTAAGGGAAAATTTGGATTCAACTTTAGTTGTAGGGCCATGTGTCCCACGTCTCCACAAAGAAGATAGAAAAAATAAGATCACAAGAAGGGAAGGGGTTGGGTTCTCAATGTCAATTCGGAGCTTTGGGTAGGAGTATAGCAGCACAAGGAAATTCCCGAGTGATCACCATAAAAGAAAAGTAAAATGGACTCCACATACAGGACTCCAATAGGACGGTCAGATAAATAACAGGACGAGAATCTTATATATATTGGTTTTGTACACTACAGAAAAAACCTAAAAAGAGTTTTCTTTCACTTTCCTTATACAGCATACGTGTCGTATAGCAAAGAATTCACCGCTTTCCCAAAGTAAAGTCTTGTTTAGCGCTTCAATTAAGAATTGTGCTGTCTATAGCAACGCTTCCAGAACAAACATCATCAAAAGAATTATCTCCTCCTTTCTTTTAGTTGCTCCACTTTTATTTATCACAGTGTTTTCTAATGGTTATATTACTTGTTTACTTACAATTACCCATGTGGTTCCCTCCAAAAGTATGAGAGAGAAAAGACTTTATCACTCTAGAAGTACAATGACCCTTGAGATTTCCCAAAAACTAAGAGAGAGAAAAGAATTAATAGTGATAAAGTTGACACTTAAACTTCCAAAAAGTTGCCATAAAAAGAAGTGGAACAACTATTTCCAAACACCCCAGGAACGAAAGTGGAATGACCTCTAAATTATACATAGGGTGTATTACTCAAGCACATGCCCATATTTTTCAAGTAAAGAATTTTACCAAACTTGGAAGGATCATCTAGACGTCAAGTTGTACTCATTTCCAACTAGTCTACAAGGAACCTTTTATACGTGAAAAGAGATAAAATCAGTCATTTGAACTAGCCATCTGGCAAGTATACATTCTCTAATCAACCTAGACAGAATTTATGCTAAAACACACGGTTATAAAAACAGTCAACATTGCCTAGTTGTTTCCCAAACTAATTTTCTGAAGAAATTATGATGTATGGAAGAAACGCTTATTAGTACAAACATTTTCAAACCATAGACACTCTTTTCAAGACAGACTAGTAAATCATTCTAAAAAGAATTGCTTGGTAGCGATCCTAGAAAAGCCAACAAAACATGAAAAGAGGAGTTGAGAATCAGGAATTTTAAGGCAACAAACCAAAGAACAAACACAACAATCATACTTTCAATTGAGCTATTCTAGAAGAACTTTGTACTAGAAATTGAAAACCAGAAATGACACCAACACAGTTTGAGTAAGCTCGAGCAGGCAGGAAACAGCAAAAGTAAAAAGGATGGCCTTAACATGTTTACCTGAGATATCATTAAAGCCAAATGGAAGTTTTTCATCTGTCGTGAACGCAGAGCAATGATGTTTCCATCCGTTGTTTCTCCTACACCAGAAATATAATAACATAAATTATAGCCTTTTGCCAACATGAAGACAATCTTAGAACTTTCTTCTCTATGGAAACTTTCCGATAACATTAATTTCTTAGCTTTTGTCATCTAACATCCTTTGAAATAACTTTTTCCATATGTCAGAATGCTAGGCTAATCAATTCTTGGCTCCAGATTCTTAGTGTTTCAAAGGAGGGAGCAGGGGAAATCAGATGATTGGCCTTTGGTGTAGTACTCTGTGTTCATACTTGTTCATCCTAATATAATTGAAAACTACAAATCCTACCCATGCCGACTAAAAGGAAAATGGAAAGAACTGAAGCTAAAGCACAATAGCTATATCGTAACCCCCACTCACTGTTCTTCAAGTCACATTTGTAGCTATTTTGACTAAGAGAACTTCACTTCATTGCCATGATATACTACCTCCGTTCCATATGTATTGCAACATAGGGAGTTTTACGCCTCCCAACGCACTACTTTAAACGCTAATATCACTAATTTTATTTAAGTAAAAATTATAAAAAATTGATATTAATTAAGCATATATCGAGACGAATCTAACAAGATCTCACATAACTATATTTATCCTTATGTATAAATCACAAGAGAAGGTCAAAAGAGAGTGTGTGAATAGTGCAAACTGTCAAAGGTTGCAATACATTTGAAACAGAGGTAGTATGATTTAGTGATTGTTGTTTAACTGTGACACATGATTGCCCACTGAATGAACAGAATTCTTCCACCAATTTATGGTTGCTCGATTTCTTATTGGCATGTGGCATGCATTTACCTATATCATTACGGTAACATAATCTCAATAGTTGTTTGGAGTGATGCATATGAAACATAATGAGTCCGGACCCAAATTGTTAGTACTAGGAGCATAGTATGCATTAATATTCTCCAACCACCATATGTTCCATATTATGAGTATGCTGAGATGTAGCTAAGTTTAATCAGATGCAGATGCCAATATCAAATGCAAGCAAGGTCAAAAATTATTGTTCCTTCAGAACTTATAGACATTGAACCCATCTGCTTAAAGGCAAGAGGTAAATTGGAAAAATACCTCTACTGAAATAACCTAATAGATGATTGATACCTCAGAAATTAGATAAAGAACTAAACAGCATAGGATGTGTTACTAAACAATCATTGCATCCGTAATACTCCCTACATTGCCAATGCAAATGCTTGAACATTAATATCTCTAGTTGTGTATTTGTGAAGATTATAAAAAATATATATTCCGAAAGTACATATCGGGACAAATCAAACAAGATCACACATGTATATATTTTTCCTTTTTCCTTACCCATACATCACAAAAGATAGTTAAAGTGAAAAATGTCAAAGTGTAACCATTAAAAGAAACGGAGACAGTATCAATCTTCCTAAGAATTTGGAAAAAGTTGGGTAAATTTGTGGTTAATTGAAGAAACTAATACTAATCTGACCAAAATGAAGGTCTAATTATAGAGACTTCTTCTTTGGAGTTTGGACCCAAATACTGTCTTAATTTTTAGTCCCACAAAGAGATATCCCTATGCATTTATCCTCATTCATTTTGAATTGGGAAACTTTCCATGAGTCCGACCTCAATTGCGGGCCTTCAATTTGAAAAGAGGGAATTATAAAACATGTAACCAACTTTAAGTTAGATACAGGAAAGCTTTAACATTTGTGTCGGTGCTAGATTCTTATTGACTTTGGATCCAACTCAATCCTTCAGTTTTTTCATTGACAATGTTCTGTCAAATTCTCTAGATTCCTAGTGACCTAGAATCATTGGTGCTAAACACTTTTGAATTAGGTTTCTTTGTATCCCAAAGACGAATTCACAAGTCTTGATAGCATGGAGGGACAATTAAAGTCTTTAGGAAAGTGTATTTGTACATGCCTAGAAGCCATTCACTAATCAACTTATTCTCCAACATTATTTATCATCCAAGCCCATGTTACATTGACATAGATTTAGTTACGAAGTATTAGTGGGTCCTAAAGTGCTTGAACTAGAGGTCTAGGTTTTTCCCTATAATACTCACTAGTAGCTTCAGAAACCTTTCAATGTGAAATTTGACCCTGCCTCAGGTAAGACAAGCTTCCATCATGTTCCCCAAATCTCTCACACACACATGAGCAGATTCTCTCCTTTTGGACAACGTAGGTTTATTGCTGTCTCACACCAAAGCAAATTGTACGGACAAATGTTATCATAACTCTTAGGAAGTGAAAAACTAGAAAAAAGAAGCAAAAACAACCAAGAGAAAAGACAGGACGAATATGGAGCAAGTCTATGCACATATGAAGCAGAAACCTTTTCCTGCTTAGTTGCTTCCAAGAACAATGGGAAAGAAAGCCCTTGTTGCATCATGACTGAACATGAGCAAACGAAATCCCACCTTCAAAACCACAGTTCCAACTGTAGTTGTCATTGCAACCATCATTGCCACCTTCTCCATTTGACTCGTTATGCTACAATAGGATTCAGTAAAAAGTCAATAAATACGATCCTTACCCAGCCAACATCATGATAAACAATTATATATTAGTATATTACCTTAAAGTTGTATGAAACAAGATCATACAAAGTAAATCCATCATGAGCAATAACAAAGTTGATACTGTGGTAAGGCTTCCGTTGGTTAACCTAAATAAAATGGGCAGAAATTAACATCAGAAAAAATAAACTAATGATGAATAATTTAATAACAAAATAGATGAATTAGGCTGCCCAAGGATGCAACAAAGACCCAGCGAGTACTTCTCACAGTTTAATGATATTTGAATATAGCCTAAAGCCTTTATTCTTTTAACACCACTAATTTCAGGCTTTGAACTTGATGTACTTAACAACTCATACTCTGTAGAGGTCTGCAGATCCTGATATGCGAGTTGCAAAACTTCCTTTCAGGCCGCAATCACCCTGCATCATGCATCAAAAGTAAAGTAGAAATTATACAAATGAAAGGTTCCCTGTAGCAGCCCCAGAAACTAAATAGACTATTCAAATGCAAAAGAATACCCTATAAATCTATAGGCCCTGGCTTTAAACATCAATGGACCGAAAGGGGAAAGAAGATATACCCCCTTAGTCATGCTATTCCATCAAGCACATTTTCTACACTCAACTATACAATGCATAAAGAATGCTTGTACAAGTCATCCTAAAGGCTATAGCATTAACAAGAGAAAACAAAGTTGTGAACAAAATGAGGAAAGTTTCCACCGACTGCCTCTCATAGATACAATCGAAAACAAACTAAAAAACATGCTCTCCTTCAATCTTCTAAATATAGAATGCTAGACAACTCAAAGTTATATTGAATCCAGCATCAAAATTTTATTAGCAGCCCTTGCAAAGACAACGCAAGTTCATTCAGGAAACACTTTTATAGTATGAGCAGCTTTACCTTTATAAATCCTCTCACATCATCACGGTACTTGCCATTCCATTCTGCCCACCTATACATGAGGAATTCCTAAAATGAGTAACATTGAGGTGCAACAGCAGCTTCAACAGACAATTGAGTGACTGTATATTACTAGTAATGTGCAACGGATAAATACAGATTTTTCCCGCTTATATAATTTATATAAAAGATTCATATCTGATATTGACATAAAATTAGATGCTTGCAGCCACTGGAATCAAGAGATAAAAACACTCGTGGAGATGCTAAAATGTCATCCTTCTCCCCCCCCCCAACCCCCAATAAAAGAACCAAATAGAAGGAAAAGAAGGAAGGACGACTACCGGTCCCAATTAGGGAATTGTCCAACTAAATAGAGACCTCCACAGTCCCATGGCTCTGCAATAATCTTACACTTTGACAGTACAGCATCTTTCGCAATGGCCTGGCACAACAATAGAATACCATGCATTGCACAAAGCAATAATATGAGCATACTCATGTTAATATCTGACCAAACAAGTTCAGAAAAAGCATAACATTTTTATCTATAGCACTATCATTGTGTCAAGATTAGTCAAATTGCATCAAGGATGAATTTAATATTACATAACTATCTGCAATTCTAATGGTCAATGTAGCACCCCATCCAACATAAAGCTTCAGCAGTGACAAAATCTGACTTTTGAAAGCCTGTAGTTGACCAAGTAAACCCAATTGGTGGGACAAAGGGACAGCCAATTGTAGGCCTAATTAGTCCAATTTCAGTTATCTCAAAATACTTCTCCCATTTCCTAATTTGAAATGGTCAACAAAATAATTTACCACTTCCCTTGTTTTTTTTTAATAAACCTACACACTTTGTACTACTCCATGGGAAAACAGAGTCATGTGGGATCTTGTACTAATGGCCAAAATTCTGTGTTGGCAAGTGTAATAGCCAGATTAAAAAGACAGAGGTGATATCATCTATTTAATCGTTGAGACCAAAAATCTCTCTACTAAAAGAAAATGAATACAAGATCATATCAAATTTAGCTTTTTAACCTCATTATTTACTTCGTCCCTCACACCAAACCCACTCCTTAAACTTTGTGCCAAATCAATAGGGCAAAGTAATTCAAGTAGAGAGAATGTAATGTTATATTGATGAGGTAAAATGACTTTTAATGTTGCATTTGATAATTGTAGATTAGGAAATGGGTGATTATATTCTGGACTAAAAACAAAAGGCTAAATGACCTACATATCAAAGAGGAGAATGTAGTTCTATAAATTATTTCTTGCGGTTTGTGGGGAAGAGAGGCGGCTAAAGGACAGAAATCGCTCGCTTCTCGACACCAGTCACACCACACCAGCATCTGGTTAGTAAGGAGAACAGGTTCACCTAGGGTCTTTTTGGCAACAATAGTTGGGGATAGGTTAGTTGTAGTAGTTGTGATTAACTGCGGTTGGAGTAGCTTTTAATAAATACAATATTTATTTTAGAATTTATTGAAAACATTATTATTGTTTGTTCAACCTTTACCTCTACCTTTTTTTAGCTTTCCACAACCACTACCTAGACACTACCTCTACCTCTAACAACTAACCCTAACCACTACCTTGCCAAACACTTAAATTTATAAACTAAAAATTTGACCTAGTCAAAACTCTAACCTCTACCTCTAATTGCCGAACACACCCATAGTCTCCATTGCACTATGAGGAGTCAGCAGTACACCGACTCTTTTCACAGTAACACCTGTTTAGGTTTATTTCCTTAATTAAGCACAAATAGGTGCTCAGGACATAACACTTTAAGCTTTTAAAGCACAATCTTGTCTGATGTCAGGAAAAAAGCTTACCCTCACGAGAGGAGGTGCATCAAGTGGCAAACCATCAGTTCCTCGACAGAGCACACTTGCAAGGTCAAAACGAAATCCATCTACATGGTACTCATTGACCCTTCATTTGGATCAAAAGTAAGAGCATAAATTGCTATTATCAAAGAAGCAACAGAAAAGGGAGTGAAATCACAAACAAGAAACAGCCAGGTAAAAGTCAGCCAAATAAACAACTAAAAGAGCAAGCAAAAGGGAAACGCAAATGACAGCAGAATATTTATCATCCCATTTAAGGAGGGGGAGAGTGCATAAAATAAAGATAGTAAATACACGACAACAATATTACTCCAATGTCTAATGCCTATAAAGAGGCAATTATTAAGAAGCATGGTGATTTTAACAAGCCATTATAATTTACACCATCATAACCCGAAACCAAAGGATAATGATGCATAGAGGTAAAGTCATAATAACTATTGCCAATCAACTGCTTCCAAATAAATATTAAGCATCATTTCAACTCCAATTTGGTAATAGAGCTTCCATTCTTCAAATTTCTCTAACCCTATCAATTGAAACTAGCGGATCTAGCAAAAATGAGCATAGATCTTTTCAAGCTTCAAATGAACTTTCAATTTCCAAAACACACAATGGGCGATTGTCCATAGATAGCGACAACAACAAATTTGGATAAAAGTAACATAAAAACAAGAACATTTAGCACTTGATTATATTCTCTCTCCTCATCTCACCTCTTTATCCAACCCAGTAGACATATCAGCTCCGCTCTTTTCAACCTACAAAATCCTACCTTTTTCAATGTCTTTGCCTCCACTACTACACAATTAAAACCCCAGAAGTCCACCACAAACACAGCATGTCAATGCCCAACAAACCCTGCCAGCTATCAAGGATACCAGCCAGTGGTCAATCTTTTCTCCAGCCTTTTCTTCCCCCTTGAGGCCAAATGAGACTCCCTTTTCCTCCCCCTCGTTTTCTCCCTTCAGATATGTTCATTCCTATATACTTCACAAGGATCATTCCCCTCTCTCCCTCTCTCCCTTTCACCTTATATCCTTTCTAGTCTCTCCCATTACTTTCCCTTGCATCCTTCCTCTCGTAACACAGCATAGATGAACACTGCATTTTGCCAACAATAAAGCTTCATCTAACCTATTTAGTCTTTCTGAATTGGATATTTGTCAAAAGTGGGAGGGACTTGAAATGACATTGCTAAACGGGAAGCGCTCTCTTTAAAAGTTTACTTCTAAAAAAATTTATACTTCCTCCGTTTTTTATTAGTTGTGACACTTTCTATTTGGAGAAGTTTCAAATTAGTAATCACCCTTTCGTTTTTGAAATTTCTTTCTCTCTATCTCTCTATCTCTCTCCTATCACGTGGGTCATCTTTTTTCTTTCTTTCTATATCTCTCCTCTCTAAAAGTTGCCTAGGAGTCCGTGAAAATAGAAAGTGTCACAACTAAATAAAAACGGAGGAAGTATAACAATATAAGTGATGCTCCCTCCATTTCAACATGTTTGTCTTAGTTAATTTTTCACAAGGTTTATTTACATGTGGACAAGGATCAACAGAGATTTAGCTTTCAGTGTAGTAAATTAAATGCATAAAGAGAATACTATAGAATGTTCATTAGAAACATCCTAAAGAGGAAAGGAGGACAAGCATTAAGAAATTAAGCATCTTCAAACAATGACTTTCACACTCAAGAGATGAGTTCGCACGGTATCCTATATAATTTAACTCATTCATTTAAATTTAACGGCATCTTTGTCTCTCTCGCCATCATAAATAAGCTTATCATGTCCATTAGAGTCAATCTTGTGAAGATACAAGCAGCGTGTTTCCGTATGTGGCAATGACTGAATCAGTGGGTGTTGGAGTATAAGAGTATTTCAGTTGCAGCCAGTATCATATGTAAAAATAAAAATAAAAACAGGAGCCCACAAGTCATTCATAAAGATGATTCAGCTATACATATACCAGTGTCTCAAGCTGTCAAGAATGAGTTCCATGACCACAGGATGATTACAGTTTAATGTGTTTCCTGCAGCCATGAGAAACAAGAAAAAGCAATTTTTAAGAACATTTCACAAGAAGATCCAATCGACCCTCTAGAAATATCATCTATCTTATAGCAAGCTCTCGTCAAACATCAACAAGAGCACCACTTTCTTGACAAGTAAAGATGGAAGAGAGCAGTAGATTAAAATACACAGCAGCAGGACATTTACTATATTACAATTACACATACATGAAAAACAGAACATGGACTATCAAGGATAATTTTGAGCATTTATATAGGACTTAAATTGAAGATGTTCCATTTAGACCATCAGATATCATCACCAACACTATTGATATGCTTTGGTAACCAACAAGAATGCTAAGCGCAAAAAGATGTACAGAAAAAATGGACAACAGACCTGCAATAAGAAGTCTGAATCTAAAATACATGTCCAACACCACAGTGAACATTTCAGTCAAACAGATATGAACCAACCAAATTCATAACACTGTCAAAGCAATGCCTAAAACGCACCCATGACAATAGGACATCAAAACCGCAAGCGAAAAATAAAGCTACACGACAATCTTATCTAAGAGTGTAAATCTTTATAAAAATTTTATATTCTAAACCCATTGAAGAATATAAGAATTCATACTATGGCTTTAGAAAAAGAATATTCACCTCATTCTCAGACACATAATACACGAAAATCAAAAGGAACAAGCGTCAATATAATTACCACAGCCGGAATAATTCATTAACTTGCCATCCCCATCCAGCATGTAATAGATCTGAAGAACAAAAATAGACCAAAAAATATACAAATAGGTTAAACAGTGAGTGAAAAATAAATCAGTTTAGGCTACCAGTTGAATTGGCATAATCGCACATTAACATTAATTTCGTATTGGAGGATTCCAATATTGTCCTTAATCACTAGATTTTTCTTATCTAATAGTTTTTGTTTTAAAGGATTGTAATAGATTATCCTAGGGGAAAGGGGCACCTTTGGTGATTCAAATTAGTTTGTTATGATTAGCTTGGGGAGTGTTAGGAGTACATCCCAAGTCCCACATCGGAGAATCAAGGGGGAGTTGTGTCCACCTAATCCATTAGTATGAGGCCTTTTCAAAAGGAGCCCATAAACAAATCCATGTGGGCTTGGCCCAAAGCGGATAATATCATACTAATATGTGGGCTTGGCCTTTTCTGCATAACACCTTCTCCTGCATGGTCAAACACTTTCTGTCTCTGTTATATTGCAAAACTTCATTTGTCACAAACTCGCCAATCTACTCTGGATAACCCCCCTGTCATATGCACATCACACCTCTATCATGTATATGACATCACAAGTGGGAATAGTCACGTATGAGGTCTGATGCACCGGTGCCATTTCAAGGGAGGGTTGTTTCTTTGAGTCAAAGAGGAAAAGGAGTAAAGGACCGTAATTATGAAGGGGAAGAGGAGGTGTGAAGATTCCAGTCATTTACAGTGGACAGGAAGTTGGAATAAATACGCAAAAAGTGGGGGAAAAAACTAGTTCACCGACCGGGCAAGCGAGAATTGGTCAAGAGGTCCGCGACCGGGCGAGTCCACCTAATTAATTGGCATATCAATTTTCCTGTTGTTCTTTTTCTTGTCGCGGTTTTATTTCTCTTCTTTCCAAGAGCTTTTTCCTTCTTTTATGAGCATAATTTTGTGTTGATTACCTTCATGATTATTAGGGTTTTCCTAGCTTTGATGAGGGGGGTGTTAACCTCTATAATGATTTTGATCCTATGATCTTCAAGGGAGGTTAAATTCTGTGCTTTGGATTCTCTCCAAGAAGGATAACTCTTCCTATTCTCAAGTAATCTATACAGAGTTGTGTCTTATATAGTTCATTAACTAGCTCTTCCTCCTCCATATCTTCCTTCCTTCCTTCCTTTGGCCAAAAAAATCTTACCTAAAAGTGCCTTTGTGTGAGAGAGGTGGAAACAAATTGGAGAATACAATTGAGCACCTTGGCTGCACCAATATCGTTTTCAGATACTGTTTTCAAATCAGAGGTTCCTAATTGCCAAGACAAACCACCTATGTTACTCCGACACTTTCATTTACCTCAAAAATTGGGTGTCGTGTCGTGTCGTGTCCGACACGACACTACACTTTACTTGGATACTTCATTTTAAACTAAAAACTTGACTTTTTTCTACGAAACAGCTGAGTCGGACACTTGGACACCCGTATCCGAGTAGACACTCAATACGTGTCTGAGTAACATAGCAAACCACATTCTAAGTTCTTAAGTCTTCTTGTGTTCATCTTTCTAGCCTTGAAAACCATTCCATGTCCAACACAGGAGACCAAGAAAAAGATAAAGTGCAGGAACGAGATGTTGATTCATGATCGGGGAATTTTGGACTTAGATATACTTAAAATTAAATTATTTTTTTTAATGAATCACCCTAGAAGCAAGTCATAATGCTGAAAATATATGGATAGAAATAATGAAGGAGTTACATACCAAACTTCACTGAAATAATATGATGAAGGAGGACGATGGATATATTATGACGAAAAAGAAACTGATAAAGAGAAGATCAATAAAAATGGACAGAAATGAAAAGCTGAAGAAAAAAGTTGATGACAGGAACAGGAATGATATTGACAGCAAAGTTTAAATTAGGATTTAGGAATGAGGTCAGATTCTCCTAAAAGACATTCAAGATTAATTTAAATTACTAATTTCATGCTGCCCAGAAATATAATTTTATGCAAAAATTTCTAAGAGGTATACATAACTAGATAAAATACCCCTGTGACCAAGATATAGCATCAAAGACGAGCATTAAGATATATCACTTACCTTATTATCTATGCCACGAAAAGAAGTAGTGTAAGGGTATTTATCATCAGCCTCATTCGTATGATTATACACAACATCCAAGATGACCTGAAAATTCAAAAACGTATCCACGTTATTCTAAATAACTACTTACGAGATCTTAAGAAAAATGATTCCATGTTACTCCATAATTTTAACCCAAAAAAAAACAGAAAGAAAGGAACTGTGCATGCTCCATTATCCCAACTTCAGTTGCCCTCTGTATAACAAGGCATGTACGAGACAAATATGTTGGTTTGATTCAAAAGGTCAATTGCTTACTTCTTCCAAATATGCCTATATCCAAATTCTAAACAAAAAAAACCAAAGCTCACATTACAGGATGGTACCTTTGTCAAAAAGCAACCAAACAGATCATATGGCACTATATGTAATGCTTGTCTGGAACTCCATATGATTTGGCTCAAGTGTTAAAAATTGGTTTGATGAAATCGATAAAAAAGTGAAATGAGGAGAGTAAATGTTGTTTAAGTGAGACTAAAGTATGGGACCACATCCCAAACAGGAAAATGGTGCGTTCTTTGGGGACATCCCAAACAGAAAATGGTGCATACTTTAAGGGATGGAGGGAGTATAATACGAGTACCATAGTCTAAGGCCAAAAACAAAGTGAGAAAGAATACATAATGAAACCCAAACCTATTAAATGAAAAAACATGTTTGTCGGAGCAAAACATGATCAATTTATTAGATAGTTGTATCACTAAGATATAACAGACCTCTATTCCAGCTTTATGCAAGGCTTTAACCATTTCTTTGAACTCCTGAGCAGCAATAATAGGTCCTCCACCACAACTTGCATAGCGACTCATAGGCGCGAAGAAGTTGATGGTTGAATAGCCCCAAGTATTTATCTTCCATTTGCCACCACCAACATAATCTCTAACCATTAGTGTTGGTAGAATTTTTTAGCAACAAGATATAAGAGATACAATACACAAGAAAGTATTTTGCCAACAATCTCAGCAGTCAAACACAAATAAACCAAAAGAAAGAAGATTAGTAACAAACACAAAAAGCAGCAATAAATGCTTCCATGGTCATGTCACCTTGAAACACTCATAACCAACAAATAATACAAAATACAATACAGTCTCCACCAATTGTCCACAACTCAGACAGCTATGTAATCAGTAATATAATATAGGGAAACGGCCTTAACATCAAAAGGATATATAGATCCTTTAGTAATGGAAAACAAAGAAATTCCTAACCCACCATGTGATCTCTAGGGTTGGAGCGCCTTTGGAACTCCATCTCATCAAACTCAAAGACCGGAAGGAATTCAACAGCATTGATACCAAGCTCCAAAAGATGTGGAATCTAATAAATATAAAAAGGAACGTCAACAACTTTTCTTAGACATGAAGTAGGAATGTAGGATTATATTAGACTAAAAAGAAACTCAATTTCAGGAACATATTTTGCTTTTAGTCAGGTGAAATCTACCGATAAAAATTAATGCCGGCAGGTTTTTCACAATCTTGCTGACGAGAAATATTGAGTCTCTTATAAAAGCTTTTCTTGTCCTATCTGAGATCATTACCTTCTCAATAACACCGAGATAGCTTCCCCGTAAATCTGCATCAACCCCACTAGACTCATCAATAGTATATGCACGAACATTCATTTCGTAAATGACAAGATCATTCTGCAACAAAGTTAGCAGAATAACATCAGACATGTAAGCATGTATATATACCCCGATAATAATCAATAGAAGAAGGTATCTATATGTATATACATTAAAAAGCGTAGGCAAGAATTACAATCTGACACGTATCACCTTTCCTCTTTCAATAGCATTCTATTCAAATCTATTAAAAAGAAATTGTCAATGTGAAGATTTAAACCCATACTCTCTAAGTATGAAGTAAAGACCTCCAACCATCACTCCATTATATCTTTGTTGCTTCTTTTGTCAAAATTAATGGTGATATATGAATGGCAAGATTGGCAACCATGAGTTAAATTGTTGTAAATTTTGTAATCTATATTAGAAATAAGATGACTTATTTTCCCTTTTAAATAAACTTTTTTGCACTAAATGATACTCCCTCCGTTTCTTTTCGTTTGTCCTACTTTGACAAAATAAGAGGGAGTAAGTATTAATTATCTTTAACTAATAACTATTACTAAATTATAACACACAAAAAATTCCGAGGCATCGCCCGGGTCTAAATAATAGTATGCCCTCAAAAACTAAATAACTTTTATTGCTTATAGAAAAGACAAAGCTTATACAACCACAGTTCAATCACTTTTTGACCAAAGCATGTACAGAGTCTTACTCTCTTCTTGGAAACCAGCCTTAAACGCACGCAATGTGTGCGAAAGCATAAAACGCTTTTTGGTAGGGAGAAGAGAAAGAAGATTATGGAAAGGATTGATAGTTTCGGTTAGGGCGTTATGCATTTTCTATTTTTTCAAAATTATAGTTAATTACAAAGATCGAGTTATGACATTCAATTAGGAATTTTAAGAAAAAGTTAATGTTGTTTTTTGGTGTCCCCTCTCTTCCCTTGTAGAATAGATTAGCAATCCTAACCACGAAATTTTGACCTGACTCAGTTAAGATAAATCTCACAGTATATGGATTAAGTTTTCCAAAGTAGAGATCCAACGCCCGCCCCCCCCCCCCCCCCAACCACCACCACCACCACACACACAAAAATAAAAAAATTATATGTAACAAAGAGAATGATAGAAGATATCTATACCTCCGGTATGCTTGGATGTGCATCATCTTCCCAGTCAAAGGATGGGCCTTCAAAATCATATGTCCCCAAGAATTTAGAAAGCTTATTAGTAGGATCTCCAAAAAGACGGCGACCTTCAACAAACTTTGCATAGGGATCAACTAGAACAATGCTACTGTCAAATCGATGTCCTTGTCGCCAATCTTGAGGACCATCAATGCGGTAGCCGTAGAGAACATTACTTCGAGGTAGATCCTGTGACATATAAGGATTTCTCAGACAGCTAATGTCATTACTAGATCTGTTCAAATGGGGGTCGAAAAATCGCGTCCCATTGCAGACTCGGTTATTATTATGGTAGCCCAAGATGACGTTCAAACTAGAGAGAAAATGAATCTGTTTATCGTACTTTTGCCTTCTTATACCACTGGTCAATTCAAGGAGGTTCATCTGCTATTTCTTCTATACTTCCAGTTCCAGATAATATGAAAGGAAAGGTCCCACGAAAGACTATTAAATAAGAGCTCTTTCAGCTATAACAATACTATACAGAACCTTGAAGTGTTGAACAACTCAATATGCCAATTTATATTTTAACAAGAAAAAAACGAAAACTGAATTCATGTCAAAAAGAGTAACCCGATTAGCATAACCTAGATATGTGAGCTTTTTAACTCAAGTAATGAAACCACCTGTTTCTTATATCTAAAATTCTAAACAAAGTTTAAGTAAAACCTTGCTATACTTTCTTCTTAAAGGTCCCAAAGTCCCAACAAGGCATAAACTCATTTGCATCCACCTTTCCACTCAGGATTGTCAAATTCACAAGATTTCTTCAGTAGTTGATACAGTATAGTAACTAGAAAAGATATATAGGTAAGTATAAGAGAGCAGTCCCCTTGGTCCCACCGTCCACATCAATATGTAGCATAGGCATCATCTAAGAAGATAATAAAACTTCCCCTTCTCAATACGGTTGGGATAGATCCATGATGATAAGGCTAAAAGATTCAACTATAGACAAATGTAGACACATATCCGAGGCAGATAAAGGTTACCTCGATACAAATATGCCAGATATCTCCAGTCTTGTTCGAATTCGGATCCAACATTATTTCCAACATCTCTTCATTTCCAATATCATAGTCCTTCCTAAGAAAAGATTACTATGTTCAGTAATAATCACATGACGTAAATTTCGAAAATGAGCAACACCAAAACAGGGTTTTGCATCTTGAAAATTAGAACATTTACACCCCCGCAAAGAAAAGGGTAAGGAATAGAAAGCCAAGAAAGGTCCGCTTATTTTACCTCAACCCATTTGCAACCTACTATAACCTATTGGACAAAAATCAAGGAGGACCGATCAAAGCCAAACTCATTAGAGTTATGTCAAACCCAACCCCCAAAGAAACAAATATTAGTTAATACTACCTCCGTTCCATACTTCCATGGGTATTGCAACCTTTGACATTTTACACTATTCATACACTCTCCTTTGACCTTCTTTTGTGATTTATACATAAGGATAAATATAGTCATGTAAGATTTTGTTAGATTCGTCTCAATATATGTTTAATTAATATCAACTTTTTACAATTTTTACTCAAGTAAAATTAGGTATATTAGCGTTTAAAGTAGTGCATTGGGAGGCGTAAAACTCCATATGTTGCAATACATATGGAACGGAGGTAGTACATGTCACTTTAACAATAACAAGAAAAGTGATGCATAATCACCAGCCAGTGGGAGGAAGCAATAGGCAAAGAATTACTGAGCTTGCATGTTGAGAAAAGACCGCAAAATTCATTCCATTCTCAATCTCTGAAGCACCCAAAGGAAACGCCTGGCCTGGCACGGTTCTGAATGATTTTCTTGTCTCCAGCATGCTAGGAACTTCTTCCTGCTAAGAACTAGCTTAGCTTGGACAGATTTAGAGATGAAAATGGGCAAAATTGAGGAAGATGATGATGACATCGTATTAATAACAGAAAATACAGCAATAATAAAGGATATACAAGCTTTTTAGAGGTTTGTATCTCTGCCAAAATGAGCTTTGCAGTGGCTCAATCTCTCCCAAATGAAACCAATCAACTTCCCAATATTTTCAAGATAATATCCCTCTCCCTATTTCCTTCTACTTATAGCACTTCTTCCCTAAAAATTCCTAACTTCCCCAAGATACCTAACACTAACATATGAGGATAATGCCTAAAGTGCCCTTCCCCTAAATATAATTCTTAGTACTTCCTTTTATAGAAAAAACAATAGGCATGACGAACACATTGATCAATTCTGTAAATAAATCTACAATATCTAAGGAAAGACTCCTTCAACATAATTATGAAGAACTCAGTGAAAGACATAGAATCCCATGATGAGAGATGCTGCTCTTGTACTCATTCCATGTATACATGTATTTTGAATTTTAATAATATGACCCAATTTAATATTAGAGCTCCAGAGGTTCTGGTAATAAGCAAGAACAATCCTCTACGTTACCCAGTACTAGAAACTCAGCATGATACATAGAGAAAGACCTTTCCAAGATCTCGGATCGAATCAATACTGTTTATATCTACAACTATGACTTTAAAATCCCGAACATGGTTGTTCTTTATATAATAGATAGAGAGAAGTTATAAACATTTCATCTTTCAAAAGAAAACAAACGGGCTCCTCTTCATGGAGAAACTTATACACCTAAAATGAAGCACATGTTGAACGGAAAAATATACCTCAACTACACGCTCTTGAGTATCAAGATTATATGTGCTTACAGAAACATCAGTGGTGCACCTCCTTGTCTAACCTATGCCAAAAAAAGTTAACCGGACTTTTGAAGTATGCTGAAGGAGGATATTGTCTTACATACTCTTCACATCTGAAAAAGGACATACCGTGGTAGCTTGATGCTGAAGCGTACCTGATCTTTTCTTACTTGATTGAAATCTGTTTGCAATTCATAAGAAATTCAGATAATTTGTTATTTATTTGTGACAGATTATACAACAGTAAATATAGAGGGAGGTTCTCAGCAGATGTGCTCGACAAATGATAGTAGTTTTATGCTGAGAAAAATTGGCACTCTAACCCAAGTACAAACTCACCACTCACTAGAAAGAATAACATTGAACACTAATAGAGAAAATAATAAGAAGACATGTGTAAACAAGCATCTCTGAATTATACGAAAAACAAAACCTAGAAAATCCTTATTTCTATCATACTCATCCAAGCATTGTCCTTCACATTTTAGAAGTTATAGAGATGCAACAAGCCAACAACGGTAAATTTGGGTATCGTATGCTCTGTAAAACTTCTTTCAAGATACCCCAAACCACCAAGGGTACTATACAAGGAAAATCTAGGAAATTAAATTCTTTGAAATACCTGCCGCCACCACACAATTTGGTTGGGTTCCTAGCTAGAAAACCATTCAAAATTATGCTTTTTGATAGAGTATATAACATATTCTTGGGCCTCAACCATAAGCTTAGGCTTTTGGTTGAGTTGGTTCCTTGACACTTTTACAACAAATTAAGACTAGTTAACTAGTTGAAATTTAACATTAATCAAAATTCAACACTCGGAACACCAGGGACAATGTTTTCAGCATCTACAGTAGTTCTAGAGGCCTACAACCCCACGGGTACTACACGAGCATTGCCAAAGAGAAATATAATCCTCAGATTCCTGTCCCAACTAAGTATCATCAAAATCAAACTGCGTCGAAGTAAAACAATAAAAGTGTAAAAATATTCCTAACCATCCCGCTTCATCTAACTTCAATTGTTTGAGGATTCCAACTTTTAGGCTCCATTTGGTCGGACGGAATATCATTTTGCCATGAAAAACATTTTCCAAGGGGAAAACTCAATAGTAGATTAGTTTTCCTTTGTTTGGTTACTAACATGAAAAGTGAGGAAAAAGGAATAAAAGAAATGGGAGGATAGATGAGAGATTGGAAAAAGGAAGGTAAGGAATAGCGAGGAAATGTTAGGGAGAAAAATGTTTCGCACTCTATAAATAACTATTTTCATCATTGTCAAGTTTGGGAAATGATATGAGTTCATGGCAACCAATGAGAGAAATGTCAAGTCTATAACAGTTATATACATTGTTAATTAACATTGGCAAAGTGGTAAAATGCCACTTGATGAGGGTGCAGCCATACGTGTAAAGTAGTATAGATGAAGATTAAAGTAGTATATTTGATGAATAAGGTAGTATATCCCCACTAGGGGCACTTTGGGAGTAGAAATTCCCTTATCACTCCCCCTCTCTCAAAGTGCGTAGCCCTATGTTACTCCGACACCTTCATTTACCTCAAAAATCGGGTGTCGTGTCGTGTCGTGTCCGACACGACACTTCAGTTGGATACTTCATTTTAAACTAAAAACTCGACTTTTTTCTACAAAATAGCCGAGTCGGACACTTGGACACCCGTATCTGAGTAGACACTCAAAACGTGTCTGAGTAACATAGGCGTAGCCCATTAGAACCCGAGCGGCATCCAGTCCACTTCTTCTTACCAAAAAAGAAAATTCAAAGTAGTATATTTGATGAATAAGGTAGTATATCCCCACTAGGGGCACTTTGGGAGTAGAAATTCCCTTATCACTCCCCCTCTCTCAAAGTGCGTAGCCCATTAGAACCCGAGCGGCGTCCAGTCCACTTCTTCTTACCAAAAAAGAAAATTCAAAGTAGTATATATTCAATTAAAGTAGTATATAATTACTTCCTCCGTTTTTTTATTAACTCTACTTTCCATTTTAGCAAGTTTTAAATTAATGACTACACTTCTTCATTCCCTAAGTAGTAAATTTATCTATATCTTTCTCCTACCACTTTTTCCTACACATTTTTTACTCACACACCGAAGTTTTGCCTAGGAGTCTGTGTTTAGAGGAGTGTAGTCAATAAAAAAAACGGAGGAAGTAGTATAAAACGGTGTTTAGTAGTACATGCGTAAATAAATTTGTTTGATCATTTATGATTCTTGCCACCGTTATACGCTCCGTTCATTGAACCTGGCAAAGCTCCTAGCCTCCTATTAATGATATCAAAATGAATTCAAAACACAAACGATTGCGAAATGTAGAACGCTAAATCACACAGGGATACCAATAAGAATTCCTCAAATTCTTCAAAGAAACAAAAACCTATACTACTATACACACCAGAAACAAAACAAATCAACAGCCAAAAATCAAGTAAAAGTCGAAAAATATAACAAAACAGTACACAGATTATTTAAAGAAGCGAATCTAGTTCAGCAAAACAATAAGAAAGAAAAAGAAGATCAAATTAAAAGTAGCATAATTATTCAATTGAATAGAGTAGAAATAGGAAATTACCTGATAGAAGAAGGAGCAAGAAGTGTAGCGGAAGAGAGAGAAAGAGATGAAAATGAAGGAAGATGAAGAAGTGAGTGCTGCATTTTGTTATTCAAACTACTACAACTGTAATGAGATTGATGAATTAGATTATTAGAATGGTATTTGCATCCATGGATTTGGGAAAATTAACATGAGATGTTCATACTAGTACTAGTACTGAAATAAAAATGTGGATATTTCTAAAATTACCAGATATTTTGGGGGTGATGAAATGAATCTGACGGGCAGTGGAAGGTTTTTGGACTTCGAGACTGACATTTAAGATGATGGGTAATTGAGTTTTTTCCTTTGCTTGCCACGTTAACACATTGTCCTAGGAGTTAGAGATATAGTTGAAAGGTTGAAGCTTACCATTAATTATAAGGTTAACAGTAGCCCTTAAATGTTTAAGAGTTGTTTGATTGATGCTTTTAAGATTATTTAATGGTTAAGATATTTGTAGCTGCTACTGTAATTTTTAATTTTGGTTATTAGGAAAGAAAAGAAAGGGTTGACCTTATGTCACAAGATCGACCTAAGATATTATTGCAGCTGATAACGAAAAGAGGAACAAAGAGGGATAACTATAACATATTGGATTGTCTACATTAATAATCAGGTTTTTTATGTTAGAAGAGATAACATCGTGAAACCCTTTTTGGAGCCCAACGACTTATGCTTTTGTAATGCTACAATCTTAGGCCGAAGCTTTGCAACGTGTCAAGCAGATATCTCCCAAGTCATCTCTAATAACAAAATGATAATAAAAATCTCTCTAAATTTTATATCCCAGTAAAATATCCTCAACCACTACCCCGACTAAACACTCCTAGTCTACTCAAGGCTTAATAATAATGCATTAAAGATTAGTGTCCGACCAAGTTAATAATATTAAAGGGTAATAAATTTATGTATGTATAAAACGGATATATTAATTATAGACACTCACAAGAATCTAAGAAAAAATATAAATCCATTACCATTGACATCAATAATTCAAGTAATCTACTAATCTTGTCCTCCTCTCAGTTCCTTTTTGTTGGAATCTTCACATTTATTTTCATTAATATATAGTATTTGTATGTTATCATGTGCCATCTTGCTAAATTTGTTTGAATGCCTATTTCGAAGATATTGATGTAAGATGGAAACTTTGAGTGTGAAAAGACTTAAGTTGCAAGTTGCAACAAAAAGAAAAAAAAAATGTATTATTCAATTACTCAGTCCACCTGAGTGATTCGAAGAGTTTAATGCACTCATCTGACTCATGTGAAGTATCAGTGTATCACTTGATTCACTTTGTATCTAGAAATCTGGTGGATATTGTAAATATAAATTATGGAACTATCTAAAAAATGAATTGAATTTGAATCACTCTATATGCTTATTACATTGTATCCTACTCGAGGTTTCATTTCCCAATTCCCTCGTGGAAGTTGCTCCACGGCAGGGACGACATTTAAATAAGACCTAGTACATCCCTCGTTAACTACAACCATGATATATCGATACGTTACTAAATCACAGTAGGCTTGAACAATTAGCCTACTATCTCCCTATACTACAAGCGAAAAAAACCCTCAAAATTTGATTTTGGTTTGGAAAAACAAAAACAGCAAATATCTTTACATTCAGTTTATCGCAACTCTGCAAGCTAACAACGTTGTTAGCTACCAAACTGTTTCATCAGCGATCGTGTCTTTTACATTTTACTTCAGCCCGCATGCCAAGCGACAAGCCACTAGCTTTACCTACAAGTTAAAACCATCAGAACAATTTGTGCATATAACTTTTTCACATATAATAGATTGAACAGATAACCATTAGATATGCACAAAGTTTCAGTTCCCTGAACAATATGCATAGACAATGATTGTGAGGAAAATTTTGTGATAGAATTTGTCTTACAGAAAGTCAGAAACAATTGCTTGAAGTTTCACGGAAGCAAACAAATTCATTAAGACTCCATCAATCAAGCATATCTTCTTTTATAACACAAAAGTGGACTTAGCATTTAGACTAACACACGACTTTTTATACCCCATTAACATTAAAGATTTGCAATGACTATGAATTTAGACCATGGTTATTGGACAGGGTAGTCCAATGGCATAAGGGTCAGGGTCAATTTTATAGGGTCTTTATTGGACAGGACTTTATTAAGTAGGGTCCTTATTGAACAGGGTCATTACAGGGCCAACAAAGATACCCAATAATTTTGAAAAAAGAAATATATTTTGCTAAAAAAATTACATGTATGGATTTGTATTCATATGTACTTACTATTGGCTATCGTTGTTTATTGTTTTTCTTATCCGTTTACCGACCCGCCCAATATCGACCCGCTATCGGCCCATTACCCATTTAGCCCGACCCTCTATCGACCCGCTAGTAGGTAACCTCTTATGACCCAACCCGCTTTTGACCCGCCCCGACCCGCCCAATAACCAGGTCTAGATCATCTGATTTTTAGAAACTAAATCCTTTTGGTTCAGAGTGCAAGCATAAGATTTTAAGTTTAAATATGAAGGTCTATAGCAAGGATATTTCAAGCCGAGTTGAGTGGATACCTTATGATCATGCAGACTGAAGTTAATAGTTTCCCTCCAAGCTGAAGTGGATAAGAAAACAACCAGGCTGATCCATGCTAAGATCTTCTAATCTGTGACATTATTCCTGGACCATGAAGCCTATTTAGCTGCCAGAGCAGAGGTTGCTGACGAGGCCTCTGAAATAAGAGCAATTGGTTGGCGAGCCTGGAGACAAGCACCTATCTCAAAAGGTTCCAGCTCTGCTCCATCAAAAAGGAGACTCACACCAGGCAGGATCACGTCTTTGCTGTCAGCATCGTCAGATTCAGGTTTTGGCACGGTTGTTGGAACTGATTCTTCTATTGGCCTTGTGGCAGCCTCATAGACTGGAGTCAAAGCATATGATCTGCACATGAAAAAGCAAAACACGGCATTAGAAAAATTTGGGAACCAATTCAATCATAAGGAGACATGGGCACACAATAGAACAAAATCAAAGAGAGCATCATATACAACACCTGAAGAAAAAGTTACAAAGCTACCCATGAAACACAATCCCGTAGATCACAAGTGGTAAACCTACGCTTTTAGAAAGGGGACTTTCAAAATGCAAGAAACTAGAGTCGTTCGGATAGGTTACCTAAGAATACTCCCATCAAAGCTAAGGACTTCTCTTCTTGAACGCTGCCTTAAGGAAAGTTTTTTTCTCTGATATTCAGCAGAGGCTCCAGCGATGGGAGAAGATGGTTCCGCGAGAGGATTCCACCTTCCACTTGCGTAGGTCATGAGTTGCCGAGAACGATCCTTAGATGTCTCTTTTTGGTATAAAAGCTTAGCCGTGGGACCCGTGGGACTATACTCTGCACAGACATCACGTAACCTCCTTCTTAACCCATGCATTGCTTCATGGTGCTCATCAAAGGACTCTGTCTGAAGCAACTGTGAAGAGGTTACTCTTTTGCACATACTCTTGCATAGTTGTGGACTAAATAGAGGAACACCAAATTCTACACTTAGTGGGACCCATTCATATCTCTCATCATCAGGAGAGAACTCATCTGTACCACTCTCTATAAAAAGTCGTAAGAGGCGGATGTAACCGATAGTCCATAAATCAATTCTATCCACTATGTCTCTAATGAGTGACTCCAACCTTGCACTTTCATCAATGCCTAACCCCAACTCCTCCCCTACATGCACAAGGGAACCATCAGAATTCTTCAATGGCAGCGGGACATCTATTGTAACAACTTTCCCGGATCCATCAAGGTCAAGTTTGCTGAGAGGCTGCACAAGTACAGCAGAGTGTTTTAAAAGTGAATTAAGACAATGCAGAAGTATAGTTCCTTTCACTAAGCTCCCTTCAAATTTCCCCCCCAACCCTCCAACTGTAGAGCCATCCCACGACCATATAAGGGCTTTCTCACAGCCAGCCAGGGGTGCAGGAAGTAACCGTAAATATTGGCCCTTCATTAGTACGACAGACAGAGGTCCACTGCCTACAGCTGAATATAGTACTAGTTTCATCCAAGGTGTCATGGATGAATGTGAGGGAGGGCCAAAGTGCACAGGACCTGTTTGCCCAGGCAAAATAGAGGACGGAGGAAGAGGAATCATGGATAAGACAATATCATAGTCTCTATTAAACAATCTATCTAAAGTTGCTGGTGGAAGGTTGGCCAAACTTTCACAACGAAGAAGATCCAAACGATAACTCCTTTTTCTTCTAGTAGCACCGCTTTCCAGAATGGAACTCTCATTAGCCTCCTGAATAGGCTCCAACCTCGAGTCCTCACAAGAATCATCCACATTACTAGAGGAGGTTGTAGATAGCATATTGTTATCTTCACTGACAGTCTTGGTTTCGGAAGAACTGACTTCAGGCGTTAAATGAAAGTGGACATCACTTTCCAACGCATCTGTTTCTGTAATCTTATCCTGTGATTCTGAAGTGATCAACTCATCACTATTGAGACCATCAACATTGCCAGTCAAGCTCGTCGCAACTTCTTCGGAGGCACCATGGCTTTGTGAAGATGTTGTGCCCACCTTATGACCAACTTCTGACTCTTTAATACTATCGGAAACTCCTCCGGAGAGTAGACATTCTAGAATACAACGAAGGCTAAATGCATGATTGGCAAATTCCTGCAACTCACCCTCAAATTTGGTTCCTTCTAGTGTGCTCAAATCCTTGCAAAGGTCTGAAATGCTTGCGTGACCCAGCTTACCTGCCTCATACAGGGTCACAGCATGCGATTTTAAGCCTGAAACAAAAGCCAGAAATACAGAACATGAAATGTATTAGAAAGCAGAGGCACAGTTCCAGTAGCCCTTCTTTTCTTTTCTAATTTCCCCTGTATATTTGATATTAAGCAGTAATGATTGCCTAATAAACCTGTAGCAGACGACCCACAACAACATGGACATTTCTAAGCAATTTTATGCATAAGGGGAAATAGACAAATAGCGAAAGATCAAATAATAAATATGACAATTAGTGTGTTTGAAGATTTCTTTCTGGAATCTATCCTAATAGAAAAATGCTTATAATTACAGAGGGTCATGAGCCATATACAAACAGCTCTAGGAAGCTAAACGCTGAGCTTTACCAGACCAGAATAAGACTTTAGAAGGGAAGGTAGGATAATTAAAATGAAAAAATAGAGAACTAGACTCAACAGAAAGGCAGAAAATGAGCAAAAGAAGACCTGGTGAAACAGACCCCATCATGAGGTATGAAGTTATATTAGCATCAACAATAAAAGCAACACGGGCATGATTTGAAGCTGCTCTGCTTTCCGACACTGAATAATCCTGTTGGACACTGCCTCCATCCACCGACGTGTTGGCTGAGCCTACACTAGCCCGAGAACCATCTTCATCATCACTAAGAATAAGAGATCCATGGACATGGAGATTAGCATCCTGAAGAACAGATGCCGGATCAATCATTTTCTCAGCCCATCCCAACCGACAAGCGAAAGATGCAGCAGCTTGCAACTGCAAGAGGTCAGCCTGTAATGTGGAGGCAAGTTCTGCTACAGTTGCATTCTCACTTGAAACAACAAAAACCGCATAAAGTAACCTACAGATTGCACATTGATTGTAAGGATAAACATATAGACAATTTTTATACTAAATTCTTGAGAAGAGTATCTACTTGAAGAGTTAATTTGCTTACTCCTCAATAGGATCTTCATAGGACTGCTCCCTATTTGAAACAAAGCCCTCCAGCCTGGAAACTGAAACACACTATATCAACCGACTGGAACAAGTATCAAAGCTAAGTTGTTGGTGAGCAAGAAAGTCTATATTTTTTAAAAAAATTACTGAGCCCAATCTAGGCCCTGTTCTTTTGAATTGAATGGATTGGACTGAACTGAAACGAACTGAAACTGAGTTGAACTGGACTGAACTGAAATTAATAAATAAATTCAGTCTGCCCAAGAGAATAGGGCGTTAATCTTATATCAAAAGATGCAAAAACTCCTGTATACATCACTAACTTTGGCCAACAGTACCTAATTAACAAACTTGAAAGTCACCCAGCTATTACACCTGTGAAAAACAATTGAACAAGTCCTCACGATAACAAGAAGCTCCAACAGAATCTTTAAACTGCAGGGACAATTGTTTCATGCATGGGTATGTCTAAGATAATAAATGCTCCGGAAACAACTCAAGTTCATGCTATCAGTTGCTTCATGCTAAAGTTGTTAGTAAATAACTACAAAAAATTTATGTTTCATAAAGATATTACTTAGCATTAAACAACGTTTAAGGCCAAGTGCACTGACTGCTCAATGAAGACTCGCATTGTAATGCATATAAAGTTTAGCTTGATATGAAAATCTGCATAAACAGTCGACGAAATTTATTTGTGTCATACTGACAAAAGCTTTCATATCTAAATCCAAGGTAAAGCAAGGGAAGACTTTAAACGGCACATTTGCAACGCGGTAATGGTAATAAATTTAAATGTGATTTTTTAAAAAGGAAGTATGACACCAATATCTATGGTATTAGAGTTCCGTTCCTAACATGTGTTTTTCTTTATAATTCTTCAGAACTAAAAGCCATCTCTATAGTTGTAATAGATGGTAATAGAAATATATGAAGAAGCTGAACAGTGAAAAGTTAATTTAACAATTTTAGTGCTACAGAAACTAGATGTTGATCACAACTAGAAATAGTTAATATCAGAAACAGGAGAATGTCCTCCAAGGCTCCAAGGAGTCAAAAGACCAAACATGTAAAACACTTTCCATGATGGTGTACATGCCACCTCCAAGAACCTTCGGTTTCCTGGTTTACATGAAGGGCGGCGATTAAAATCCCTAAGACTAGGGTGTGCATAATGCACTCGATTCTCCTTAGTGCCACCCTCCCACTCCCCAATTTCATATGAATGTCTAGGGGGTCCTCTTCTGCACCCTAAAGAAGATACACCTTGACAGATATACTCAATCATAAATGCACCCTTTGTCTCAGGTTTAGGTCTAGCTAGCATTTTTTTCAAGCGCGAAGCCAATGACAAGAACAATAACCATCCATTCTATGTCGGGACACAGGTAACAGATTTTCCACAATAAAGAAGGAAAAGGGGAACAACTAGTAGACAACATGAAAAGATAAAGGAATAAAGAAAGTCAAAGAGAAAAGAGATAGATCGCTTGGATAGCCCAAGAAATAGTGGTCTACAGGGAAAGACAAGTTGCTTAAATGATGGATGAATAACGACAGTTCATGCACGCACAACTATTCAGTGAACAATAGGTATTGCAGTGTTCCACATGGTGTTTCAGAGATATGGTGTCGTAGAATGTCTTTAGTCAACAAGTCACACAACAATACTATCATTCACAAAGGATGCTGATTGGAGATTAAGTTACATGCTTTCGAACAGATATGTATGTACACCATGACACAAACATTTAACGTATGCAAAGTAATCAAATGCTAGCCTTGATAAATGAATGATTTCATAAGTGAAAAGGTCGATAAAATATGGAACTACTTTTCACATGAAAAATCAATATATGAGAAATATAACCTTTAAAACGGTCATCCGAATATACAGGGACATCGAAATATATTAGACCCCGTCGATATAGCCCCTTTATAACGTCAGGATCAAAAAGAACATATGAATTGGCTTCCTCCTTGCAAACTTTATCTATTGTTGCCATTTCATCTTCTGAAAGTTTCTGAAATGATGAAGAAATTAATAGCAATCTTCTTGAAACATTTACAACTAGCATCAACATAATAATGTCATCACTTCCTTTTCGCATAGAACGTAAAGAGAAAATAAGACAAAACAAAACAAAAGGACATTAGCCAGTAAACTTAAGTGTGACAGCAAGATTGAAATGCACAAGGATCAAACAATAGATCAATGGAGAGAAAACAAAAAAATGAATTACGTAGATTACCTTAAATTCTTCAAGAGTAAAGTTGACAAGACAAACTCCCCACCAAGGTTCAATTGGAAAATCCACTGGCTGTGTCGGGAGAAGTTCTTTTGCAATCGACTTGTTAATTTTCCACATAAATTTCTGAATAGCTCCACATCAAGGTAAAAAGAAATCAGGGAAGGGTATATCGGGAATCTAAACGGTGAGATAAGCAATGCCAATTATATTGCCGTTGCATTTTGCTGAATAACCTTGGAAAATAGAGCTACTTGTTTGTTTGTTTCTTTTCCCAGAACACTTGTGTACCAATTGATGATAATTTTGTATTTTAATTTACTTATCTACTATCACCCAGCCTAAGGTAAAACTTGACACTTCAAATGCAAATAGAGTAAAATGATGAGTTCCAAAACTAGAACTAACATAATGAGGAAACAGAGTTAGACATAGGAAGTGGTTTTTGGATGAGATGTTCAAATAATTGTAATGCAACAAGTTACTGAGGTCAACGTGAAGTGGGCTTCAACAATGTAAGTTGAATTACTATCAGGTGTTATAACCATTTCACTAAACGAATAGAATGAGTATTACAGGGAGTTTTAAGCTTTGATACAACTTAGGCTTCTAAAGGGTTACTTCCAGCTTAAGTTCACAATTATCACATATATATATATAAAAAAAAAGGTTTATAGCAATGTTTTCCACGGCTTCTCTAACGTTTTCAACAGCATTATATCAGATTAATAGCTAACAAAGGAGATTCAAGTGAACAAAAAGACCATTCATGCGGAAAAGAAATTAAGACATGAAGCAAAAGGGATCCTGCACTGAAAAATAAAACCTAACAAAGACACCATCATCATCTTCAGTGGCATCATGAAAATGTTGCCAGGAGGAAGAAGAGACTATTCTAGTCCAGAGAGGTCTAAACTCTTATAGAGAGATTTGAGAGCCTAAAGAGATTAAAAATTCCTCCCATAGAGTCATCTCATACTCCCTCTGTCCCGTATTAGTTGCAACCAGGGAAGAAAATCGCGGAAACGGTCGCGTTCGCGGTAACGGTCGCGTTGTCGCGGGAACGGGTCGTAACGGGTGTAAAATAACGGGTCGCGGCGTGAATTTTTCAGAAAAATTCACATAAGCTAGATTTCAAGTTTGTTTTTGCATTTTAATAGTTTAGAGAGTGTATTTATAGCATATTAAGGTAAAATTATTATAATTACACTATATTTGAATAATTTGATATATTTGATGACTAAAAAATTGAGATTATTGATTAAATTAAATCTAATTGAACTAAAACTAAGAACAAGTTTGGAACATCATAAATACAAGCATGATCATTAGAATAACAAGTATTAAACTTATTAAATGCTCTAACTAATAAAGATATATTAGTTGCAATTTTTTTATATTTGTTTAAATACTACTACATTCTTTTTCAATAATAAGCACTTTGATGTAGGTATGGTAAACATAATTAAAGTTATAGGCTGTTCAATTTTTTTTTTAAATGTATACTAATATGTTTGTCTTAGGCTCTTGTCACGGTCAAACAAGTAGAGAGATTAGGGCCACCTCATATAAAAATTCATTGATAAGAGAAATGAAAAAGAAAAAGTAAATGAAAAAAAAGAGATGAAGGCAGAGACCTGAAGGGTTAGAGGAGCATGATTGAAACATAAAACTGAAACATGTTATCGAAGAGAGAGAAAAGGCAAACATAAAAATGAAGTCAGACTGAGAAACACTTTTACCCCCAACGTCTACCGGAGTATGGTGGCCGGCTTTCTCTGTCGTCGCCGGCAAGGTTGAGTCCGGCATCTTCTGTCGCCTCCGGCAAGGTCGTGGCCGGCCTATACTTCCAATTTTATGTATTAGGGTTTTTACTCCAACTTAGAGATTTAAAATTAGGGTTTATCTTCTCGATAATTCATGCAATTAAGATGGGGCTTTTGCTCGAATTAGTGTAATTAAGCCAAGGTAAGTATGATTTTGTTTTTGTTTTGCTTTTTTTTGACATTTTGATGTCAGATTTACTTCCTCCCTCCCTATCGCGCGATTCTCCACAGAAGGCGGTCAAGGCGGCGCGCCTTGCGCCTCTCACAAGGCGGCAAGAGGCGCACGCCTCTCCTCGGCTGACGTTCTGTAACGGGAAATATCGGGCGATACCCGTTACGTAACGGCCATAACGGCTTTTTTGATGTGATTTATAAATCGGCGTTACGGAACGGGTTTTAACGGAACGGCCTCTCACAGATCCGTTACAAATCGGCCGTTCCGTTACAAATCGGCCGTTCCGTTACATAACGGCCGCTTTTTTCTTCCCTGGTTGCAACAGCTTAACTTATACACTATTCATATGTCTTACTTTGACCATCATTTTTAACTATCAAATGAAACCAAATCTTAGTAAATAAGATGTTCTTAGATTTGTCTCATTGTATAAATTTGACATATCAATTTTTCGTAATTTTTAGTAATCAATAGTTAGATATATTAATGGTCAAAGTTGTGTATTGGCAAGTGTGTCAGTCAAACCAACTGCAACTAATATGGGACGGAGGTAGTACTATTGTAAAGTCCTACTGCAAAAGCGAGTATTTTTCGCCCGGATCTAGGGTTTTCTTGCTATTGTTTTTGTGTTCTTTATCGCTTATTCTTAAAATTTCCTGTTATCTTTTTTCAAAATATTACACTCTCAATTGCACAATTTGTGAGCACCTAAAGTAACTGTTATTACAAGTACCCATGTACTAGCCTAAACATCTTCTAAATTCTGCTATGAGAAACACTTTGCCCCCAATATAAGATATACATTTAAAATGTTGTGCTGGAAGTGCAGTTTCGTCCTGAGAAATAGCACATGCAAAATCTGTAGGGCCATCCACCTTATACAGGACGAGATAGACATTTCATACTTATAAAGCCATATACCACCGATTAATCGATAGACAAAGGAAAAATCAAATCCTAAGCTAGATGAGGAGAAGATTACTAAAGCAGTGTGCTAGAGCTCACTCTTAGAGAATATAGATTCAACATCAGGAATAAAGTTCTTCATGAAAAAAAAATCAAGCAAAAGCAGACAGATAAATAAACATTGACTGACACATAACAAATAGATATTTCCAAGTTATAGAGAGCTGTTACATAGCCAATACAGGCCAATATAACTGATAGAAAAATTATGTCATGTCAACCTCATACTTCACATACACCAAAATAAAGCACACTTCCGTTATACATCATCCTTGAATTATGTCACGTCACTAATCAATGTTGAGCTTGGCTCTCAAGAATTATATAACCTTTTCTTTTTTGGATGACTGTAGCAGTCATAATTCAACGCCCAAGAAAAGTAAGATTTAAGAACAGGGAATTATGTCACGTCACTAATTAATGTTGAGCTGGATTCTCGAGAATTATATAATCTTTTGCTTTCTTGGATAATTGTAGCAATGATGGTTCAGCGCCCAGGAAAGGTAAGATTTAAGAAAAGGGCATTAAATCAATGGATAAATAGAGTATTTCTGCAAATAATTTTGTCGGATACACTCCCTCAATTCTTTTTGGTTAGACCCCCAATAAGATTAAAATTCTAAGATAAATTGTGAGTTTGCCCCCGCATTAAAAAAATTATTGACAAAAGCTTTCGGAAAGCTTTAAATGCGCCAATATTTCATCAGCTGCATGTAGTTCATTAATGATGAAATTTCTCAGAAGTAGCATTAAGCATTAGAAGTACCTTAGATCTGCATTTGTTCATGATATCAATGAACTCATTCCTCCCTATGCCTGAGATCCGCAATGCATCTGCGGCACTAAAATTCGGAATGCTATCATAAGGTTGCTCTGCAAGTTTACAATATCATACCATTGACCAAGTCAATTGAAGAGAAAATAAGGGTAGATCAAACACTATTAGACTTGAAATTTTGCAAAAAAGAGTAACAAACTAAGGGGCCATTTGGTTAGGAGAGTTAAAGCGAAAAAATTTAATAAAGGAAAAGGTAAGGAAAAAAAATTAGATGACACTCTCCTGTACGTCCGGTTAGAGAAAGAAAAGGGTGACAGATTAATATGCTACAATCCCTTCTATCACAGTTTTAGCATCTTTTTCAAATATCTCCCATATCCACCACTCCATCCCAACGAAAATCTCCTCCTATTCCACTATTGTTGTGCCAAAAGATTCTCCACCACTTCCCCAGCATCACCCTTATTCTGTACAAATTGTTGGTTGGTCGTCATACAATGGCTTGGTGCCTATGTGATACAATACAACATCATTGAGGAAAGGGAAAGGGCATAGGTTTTAACAAAAAACATGAAATCCTGTCAATTTCGCAGCTAAAATGACGAAAGGCAATAACATCTCACTTATTGGGGAAAATAAAAAGTCAACGACATCCTACAGTTGAGGACCAACTATCCAGTATCACTCGATCCGAGTCTCTTCTTTAATTCTTCAAAATAGCATATGACTTCGCTTCATTTTGGAGATACAAAGTTACAATATCTTGAGGGCATAATTTTTAAATCTTTGCAAGTGAACAACCTTCTCTTTTATATTGCTTATTTAGTGCATATGATAAGAAGTGGCAGAATCCACTGCTTCAGAGTTCAGACTAGAAGTATTAGACACAAAAGCTGAAACAAGATAAGCTATAGCGATCATGTGAAAGTATGTTCATTTAATTATTACAGTCATCAGTAAACAAAAGCGGACACTGCTCATTCAACTATCGAACACATGTAACAGTATGTAATAATAGAAGGTCAACACAATTAGACATAAAATCATGAATCACTTACCATTTTTCATAACCTCAAATATTATATCACAATAATATCGGAAAGGTGAGATCCTCATTACTCTACATACATATTCTGAGAGGTGATAAGGGAAGAGCTGCAAGAAAAGGTTGAAAGAGTTAGGAGTTTAATCAGAGTAGTAGGTAAACAAACATTGGGAATCTCATAGCAAATTCTAGTAACAAATTTACTGGCCCGTTCCTCTCCCTAACATGCAAAAAAACAGACAAACAAAAGAAATGCCAGAAAGAAGTTAGGCCACTGGCCACCAGTATGGTATGACTGCACAACAGACCAGCTACCTGCCCTTTGGATTATCATAATTCTAAGACATATACCATCTATTTCGAAGCTATCCAACAAGATATATGTATGTTCACGGCAGCTCCTCCTTAGACATACAAAACACTTATCACCATAAGAACTTATCATATATGACAGAATCAGACTTGGCATAGACTATTCGAAAACAATGCTCAGTAATTTTTTGAAAAGGCTAAATATAGCATTCTCTGCCTTTTAGAACATATGATAAAGATTTGGAAATTGTACTGTTTAAACACACACTTCCTTCTCTTTTCTCAGACGTTGACAACTTTATTTCTGACGATTCTTTTGCTCAACTTAAGAGAAAAAGGGATAGAGTGAGAGAGAAAAGTAAAGATGGCAATGAGCCCTGCCGACCTGCCGTTCCTTGCTGTGCCATCTTAAGCATTAGCCTATTTTAGTAGTTATAGATTGATCGACCCGCTCCTTGCATAATGAGACTCAGGCACTGCCCAACAGAGGCTGAGAAGCCTCATGCAGAGCCGTACCTCCAGTGGGCTTACGCTGGACCAGGGCTGAGCTTGTTGGGAATGCTAGCATGGTCCACTGCCATCTTTACAAAGAAGAATAAGGCAATTCTTTAGCTTTAGATGTAACTAACATATTCCCTTACAATCTAACAACTTGTTTTCTCCATTGACTTCTGTTTGCTATAGAGTGTTCTGATAGTGATTGAGTTATCCTAATTAATACTTGGACTTTGGGTAGTCGTGTCAAATATATGTTTACATGTCTGACTGGGCATTTTATGCAGTTTTCATAATTCTGGGCCAAAACGGGCTTTGCCATTGTTGTTGTGGTGGTGGTGGTAGTGGTGATGGCCCAAAATGTAGTGTGGAGGTGTCCACATCCATGCTGGAGTGTCAAAAATCTGACTCAGGCACTTGAGATGAAATGAAGAGTACCCATAGATCTTGGTATCTTGGGTACTATTTGTCGATTGGCAGTTAATGAACAAAAAGAAAACACACGTGCTAATTAACCTAATACAGATAGATGTGTGCGACGTACTACTTCTACAACACAATTACATTTTATCATTCATACCGATTCTATTGAAAAGACAAATATAACTCAAAACACTACTTCGAAATTATTAATCATTGTGTATAGATCGCCCACTTTAGAAGACAAGACTATTGATAGCCTAGATCAAGTGTCTCAGTAAGGTAACATCTGCTTTTCTGTGACGAGATAGCACTATAGCAGGCTAATGCATTTCCCAAGAAAATTCAACAAAACAGACTCTCTACGGTTACAGTTATAGGAGTAAGGTTGCCCATTACTGGCTATAGGTGGGAACCAGGTGTGAGATAACTGGTTCGTCGTATGGTATTATTGGTCACTATCAAGCATGGTAAGACTAACACTCATTGAGATGTCATGTGATATTATTAAGCCACGTAGGCCACAATGGCCAGTACTCATTATGTAGTTGCCAAATCGAAAAACGCATGTTAGAATCCTACATTTATAAGGCAAAATTGAACCACAAAAGGACATGTGATACAATACTGACCGCAAGATTTCTCCGCAGATACCGCATCATCTCCTCATAGTATTCGCTTTCTTTAATTACTTTGCGAGCAAAACATGTATTCCAGTGAAGTCTCTTTTTAATACAATGCTCAAGCACCCTACATGCAGAATTAAGATTGTATTTAGCAGCACTTTGCTTAGTTTCACTGCAAGACTCTATGAACAAAATATTGTATTTAGAGATAAGAAATATTCATCGAGGAAGCAGTTACAGGAGATGACAAAAACAGATCATACAATTTCAAGAAAAAAGAACAGAAGAGTTTTAGTCATGACATATGGAGGACCTGGCCAGGAAAACTCCTAGACCGAATTCTGACAAAAAAATCTAAATCTGAAAATCCTTATTGTTATTTCCAGCCAAAATAAATACAATTTTTTAAAAAAAAAAACCAAAAAAATAAATGACACCCTAGACCCATCTCAAAAATAAGAGTGAGCCTAACAAAAGCTCCAAAATACAAACCCATCTAATCCTAACAAAAAAACACATGGCTTCCATTCAAAAAGATTTCACCTCACAATGCAAGAAGTAGTGACTACCCGTCTCTCCACTGAATATATGTCATACTACCTTATTTGGCTCCGAAACAGATCTGAAATTTCGAAGGTCAACTTCATTCAACCATAAGTCTATAAGTCCGTATATATGGCGGGTTGGCGGGTTGGCGGGTTGTATCTCATTAGTTGACAAGTAGTTTTTTTTAATTTATTATCTCTCGGATTTGATGGTCAAACGGGATGGTGAGGTGGTGGTTGTAGATTTAAATGGATTTAATTAGGCTGCTAAACCCTGTCAATGCTCGACTCGAGACCTTAATGAGCCAAGTTGATCAAGCCCCATCTCTTGTGAGTTCCTCGTTGATCTTTTATACATGAAAGAAAAGGAGGAGGGAGAAACAATACATGAAACCAAAGTTGTCCTACATGGGTCAGTTAAGCCAAAAACTTATGCTATTTTTACATATAAGAAAAGTGTAGTATTGTAGCAATCTTAAATTTGTCCCACACTAGGGGGGGGGATTGACAAAGTTTACGTTCATACTCCCTCTATTTATTTTTGTTAGACCTACTTTGATCGAAAAGTTCTCACACAATTGACAATGTTATTTTTGGAGATCTTTTGGTTTTTTAAAACAAATTTCTTTTTTAAAATATGAAAATATAGTTGTTAGATAAACTTTATGTAGGATTTTTTTTTAAAATAATCTTTACTTTCCTAGTTTCTCACTCTTTAGATTAAGTAATAATTGTTTTTCTCTCCTCGCTTCTCAATCAAAGTCATGTGAAAAATGTTTTTGTTCTCCTATTTTTCTTTCTTTTCTTTGTTAAGATGCCAAATTTACGTGGTTTGGACGCAGGTGGTGCACCTACTAATTTGCAACATATGAGGATGTATGGGGGAGAGGGACTAAGCCAAGTGTCAACATAATGTTGAAAGCAGAAATGGAACTATCCCTTTGCTAAGGGGTTCCACTCTTTTTGGATAAGTTCCAACAATCATGGGATCCCCATTTCAGAGGAGAGGGAGTGAGATGGGAGGCGTATTGGCCATGATTGTAGATGCTCTAATGGCTTCAAATAGGATATAACTCTAATAGGGTTATTCTTTGTCAGCTTGTGTAGGGTTGTCAAGCACCGACCTCCATAGGAAGAATCTCGTACCACATAGGTAATATCCTCATTGATTGTTAGCATTCTAACTTTCTGATACACCCACGCCCTTCAACCTTTAATTCCTTAATCGGACTATTCTCTTAATCCCAAAAGTACCTTTAGAAAGCACACAACTTGTAGTCATTATACCCCAAACTAGCAAGGTTATTCTTAGCGTTTGGATGCCATGTAACTGTTTACTTTTGTTTGTATTGCTGAGTTAGGTGTTGGCATCACCAGTATATCAAAATATTAGGTTACGATTAGTATGAGAAAATGACCATCTTTTTCACTTTTGGTTAAAAAACCAGTCACAAATATCCTTCTATTAGCATTTACTATTTTTATAAACTAAAAAGTCAAAAAAGTGTAGTCCATGTACTAGTAATCTTTATTATTTACCACATCCATAAGCTATCATACAAGCCAATCAAAAAGTCATCATAAGCCAATGGCAAAACAAGGCTTTTACTATTCGACTGGCACTTCATTCCTTAGAGCATTCAATCGTCAAACACAATTCCAAGACTAGCCCTTATTTCCTCTATACCATGACAACCACTCTTTCCCATATCTTTCTCAGAAATTCATTAATGAAATCTTGTTTCGTTACCCTTAAATCTCTAAATCCTCGCAAAAACCTAAAAAAACTGGCTCAAAACAATAATCATTCCACCACTCCATAGTCCAAAGTCCATAGTCCATAGACTTTAACTTCACAAAACCATGAGGTAAGACAGCAATGTATACTCATATTTAAGATATAGAGGTACCAATCTATGGTCGCAAGGACCTGAAGAAAATATATGAATACATAAAACTAAAAGCATAAATAGTAGACTTCAAGTAAAGGCTATGAGGTTCACTACAGCAAAAGGGGCGCTTTTTATCTTAATAACTGGGTTCAGGTGCCACCAAACTAAAGCTCTAAACTACTTTCATAAACCAGTGATCCAGTGTATTCCGAGCATTTGCTTCAGTTGTAGTGAAGTGTTCCATCATTAAATCTGCTCCATTAAGGCAAATGATGATTTCTTCAAGAGCATTTGCACATAGCATATCACTCGTCCTTAGAAAAATAACTTTTTGGTTTAACAGTTCAGCTAGCCACCCCCCCCCTACTGTTTCAATGAAAAGAAAACTCTTGCCTTTACGTAATAGGGGAACAAACATGCCGGTACAAAATACTACATACTTCCTCTTTTCGATGTTTATTCTGACAATTTGACTCTTACACTGTTCATATACTCCACGTTGACCATCTTTAGTGGTTCACACGTAACAGCCACGTGGAATCTTGTTAATTTATCTCAATAGATATTTGCATAATATAGACTTACAAATACTTAAAGATATGCATTGCCAAGCATTATATTTCGGAGGAAGTATATGATAAAGTAAGACTTAGTCTGATAATTCCGCCCCAAACATCTAATCCATAACATCATTAACAATACCTACTACGTAAAATCAAACATTAAACCACTCGATTAACAGCTACGCCTTCAGCATTGCACATTATCCGGCCACATCTTCTACCTCTCACAGCATAATGCCATATACAAATCCGAGTCAAACTGATTCAATTACCTTTCAAATTCATTACAACACATTACATAGCTTATATACCATAATTAAGACCTAATATCAACAAAATTGAACTTCACTGAAAACTAAAATTGCATTAACAATACTCCACTAAACAATGGTACGTAATCAGGAGTAAAGAGACCTCAGACAAACCTCCTACGCCATTCTTGTTAATTCATAAATATTTTAATAATATATACCTACAGATACTTAAAGATATGCATTGCCAAGCATTATAACACGGAGGAAGTATATGATCAAGTAAGACATAATGTGATAATTCCGTCCAAACATCTAATCCGTAACATCACTTACAATACCTACTACGTAAAATTTAACACTAGACCACTCAATTAACAACTACACCTTCAGCATTGCACATTACTTGGCCATGTACAAATCCGAGTCAAACGATTGAGATTACCTTTCAACATTCATCATCTAGGCAATATATCCAATACATTACATAGCTTATATACCATAATTAAGTCCTAAACATCAACAAAATTGAACTTCACTGAAAACTATGATTGCATAAACAGGAGTAAATAGAGCTCAGACAATACCTTCTATGCCATTCTTCTTTAGAAGAAAGAGTAGATTGCAACCGTTTAGGTAGATTCTCCCATGGACACTCCTCCCGTATCGCCTTCAAAATCAATTGTTCCTCAACTGTCGCCGGAGAACGATGCATTTTGGATTAATTTCACCTGCGAAAAAGATCAAACTCCGTAATTTGTGCAAGAAATTCAAAGCTCAGATCAAGCATCATGAATGCAACTGAAAAATTAAGCGTGGAATTGAATGTGGCATTACCGTAGATGATCGAAGAAATGATGGATCTGGAAATAATGATCGGAGTTTTAGGGTTTGAATTGAGGGAGATGGGAAAGAGTTGAATGCGGAAATTGAACCATGAACGAGTTGCGACAGTGAGTCGGGGGTTGGGTGCGTTATGATGAGCCAGCTTCGTGCCAGAATGTTTGGAGTCCCGCGATAATAGTACCACGGTCCACGAGGTAATTAAAGAACCGACAATGTTTCTATTAGGGAGATCAAGATTAAGCTTATAATCAAATTGGATAGCATTGTAGATTCACCTTTTACTATTTACTACTCCATTTTTTGAAACTTTGGGTTACCTTTTATCATTTCCTTAATCCAAAGTTTAGATTTTAAAAAAATCTACTTACATTGGAGGTAAAAGAGATATTGTATTTTGGAACTTGAGCTACTTAAAACTGCGTAAAAAGAAGTATAATTCAGTTAAGTGCAGGTTTTGTTATCGATTGTATATATCGCCTTATGTACGAGGACTTATAATGTACACCTTGGAATCCATAGAGCTATGTATTTTCAACATGAATAAAATAAAAAGATTATATCTTGAGAGTAATAAGTAGTTTTATGTACATCAAGTTGTACCTGATAAAGTAGTCTTACGTAGTTATAAAATCTTAGCTCACGTTATTTTTTCTTAAATTTAAAAGGTTAAAGCATGAGCAGTAATATTTCCAAATCGTTTGTCGAAATACCACCTAATATGAAGAAAATTACACATCAAAGTAAAAGTATCCTCGATAACCAAATGAAAAGAACTCCTACTTTTCTTTAGAGATCTTGAATAACCATGAGACAATCACTTTATACTTGTCAATTTTGTTGATGGTATGGCATTAACGTATTTTCTTTTTTCGGACAAAAGTTTATTTTTAAGTCAACTCTACATTTGTTTGCCCACATATGAGCATATTGAACTTGTTGACATGGAACCTTAACTTTAAATAGATACGACTCTTAAGTCTCAAATTATTTGTAATCTCCACATTGTAATGAATTTTATAAACCTCTATAAAACAAAGAAATCGTAGAGATGTTACGCCACGCATGATAATACATAAGGCTAATTAGAGAATACAACGAAATTTTTTAAATTATAACTTGAAATACTTTTAAGAAAATACGAAAATATGAAATTAAGTAAATGAATTAACAACTCGAGAACTACATAGCCTCTTACTCAAACCATATTCAAATTAAACCAAAGTGACTTTATTAAAATAAGTGTTTATTCACTAAAATCCCCATTTGGATGCTCATGATTTCCATGCACAACAACACATGTACATGAAAGTCATCCTCTTAGATTTGCTCGCCATTCACAAGCACATTTATGAATGGTTCGTGACATGGTCATTGAGGTAAAATAATAACCAAAACAAACAAACAAAACACATACAGCAGCAACGCTGAGTATATAACACTATTAAACTAATGCAATAAATAATAATACATGCAATCCTCAAATACTCCTACTTGTTATTTCTTATGATTCTATATGCGACAACATAGAACTAGACTGACAAAATTCATTATTTAATATATTTTGGCACTGAACGGGCAATGTCCTCCACTTGGAGTCATACGGGCTACTAATTAATCCTTGTGTAACAGGTTCAACGCCTCATGCTTTAAGAGATTCCACACCTCATACTATTAAGAGATTTCACACCTATTGCTAACAAGTAAAGTTCCTTGAACTTTAAATAACTTGACAAGAGAGGTACATGCTTGTTAGCGAATGAGAGAAAAAGTGAGAGTGAGTCCCTAGACTCAACATCTCGACAGAAACACTATGAGTGACAACTAGTCCACTCGAACATCTTTCTTGATAACTTGGAATTCTATAATCTTTCTTGATAAAATAAAAGCAATAACATTGGCATACCTATGCTCACTACTCATATGGGATCCTACCCGAGAGTTTGATTGCCAACTAGTTCGATATGTGAGACACACACGGCTCATAACATATTAAGCACATAAGTTACTTTCTTATCTTTCTTTAAAAAGCGATAACAAACAAGTACCACAAACAACCTTACTTCTTATTCTTTGAGCCCTAGCTCATCTTCTTACTTAAATGACTCTTTGAGTCTTTTTTTTTTAAGGATTCATGATCCAATCATTAAATTCTTGCTCAATGAATTTGACTTCTTATATGAACTAAATGATGACATTGTATGAATCAAATGAGCACTAAGTCAATGAATTTCCCTCACAAACTACATGCACCTGAGCTCATTCAAAGAATTTTTTATCAATTATCATATAAAAGGAGAAAAAAAAACTTACACAAAAGTATGTGGTAGGATGCAAAGAGGCTGATTGAATGGACACCTACCTTAATTCGACAGAATTAACCCCGACTGAATTATCTTTGCGAGACACCAAAGTATATTACGAAACTATTTTTTTTTTTACGACCTAAGTTAAAATATTTTTCTCACAAAATAATTCCTAAAATAGAAATAGACATGACTCTATTACCACGAAATAGTTGAGTCTTCACCTTAATATGTATCCAACTCAAACAACTCGAATCAATCTCAACCCGAACTGTTTGATTGCAACCCCCTACATCTAGCGCAATATTGTATTATATTATTCTAAGTTTCACCTCCATTTGAAATATATAATTATAAATCCAAACTTGAATAATATGATTTGGGCTGTATAATGTCCTACAAACTGTTAGAGGGTGGTGGGACAGTTGTTCATGTACTCCAGTAACTACAATAAAGTACCCACAATGTACAATGCCTGCAAGCTAGCTTGCTATACATGCAACCAGCTAAGCTTATGCATGTTTAGAGATATTGAAGATCAATTATTTATAAGATACGGACGTACTGTAACTACAATACATCCATAATTCCACATAAATATGGTTAATTTAAATGCTAGGAGTCAGTTTCTACATGCCAATACATTAATATAAATTTTATAAAATGTGGAAGAAGTTAGAAGTTAGCAGGTTCTAAGAAAGTGGTTCAGCTGTCGGGACATTGTCTGAGTAGATGGCAGAAGTGAGCATGGTGTGTGTGAAAAAGAGCTTGCTTTTGAGGTGGCTTTGTCATTCAAGTGGTTGAATTAATTTACAGGAAGATACTAGCTCCATTTCCTTTGGAAAGCAATATACTACTATTATTAACAATTAATCTTGTTTAGAAAAGTAATAGATTCCTAAATTGTGCTCAATAGCTTTTTTGTAGGAGTAGCTCTCTTTTTTGTCTACACTATATACCATATCTCAACCAATATTAGATCCACAAAGTGTATCATATTTGATGTATGAATAGCATAATACACCTTCTATCCTAATCAATCACACTGAAAGTTGTTTTTTTTTTTCCTTTTTTGAAATTAATTTTCCTAGACTTCGTATAATTTATTTTAAATTAATAATCCGTTAAGAGATATAGTCAATCTAGTAGAAAGGAGCGTACCCATCCAAACTCAAGGTTGGGGGTTCAATCCCCACTAGGGGCACTTTGATGGTAGGGATTTTCCCTTACCCTTCCCCCCTTCTGTGGTGGCTGGTTTGATAGGCATTTTTAGTGGCTTCATTGAAGTGTTTGGTAAAAGCGGCTATAATTATTGTCTGTTTAGAACAAATAACGGAAACAATATCCAAAAGTTAGTATAAAAGCTGGTAAAAGCAACTTATGTCATTTGACTGAAAACTCGGCTTTTTGGACACTCCAAAAGTCATTTTTCAAACTTTTTTTTGGGTTGTTTGATCACATAAAAAAGCCAAAAATCAATAAAAAAATTCATCCAAACGCCATTTCACAAACACGCCTATAACTCATTTCTTCCTAAGGAATAGGGATACGGCCCTTGTAGGGGGAAGATGGAAGCAAGTAGTGCTCCATTCACTTAATTCTTGCTATCATAGTGCATGTTTTAATTTTTTTAAAATTTGTTTACAGATTAAAAAACTACTTTCCCTTGGTTATCGAGTAATCTTTTATATTTTCTCCATTTTGAAATGGTGTTATACTAACTTTTAACACTAAATATTAAATTTGTATTGATTAGTTTGTATTATTTATTGATACAAAAAAATATCATCTTATATGAGTAATAGATGGTCTACTATTTCTTTTCTGGTGTAATTCTAAATCTAACATATGATTTTAATTAGTTCGAACAAATGAGTTACAACAAATTGATTGGAAATTACATTATCTCACACAAGTTCTAATGATCTAATTTATCATGGTATCTTCTTTGTTCTATCACTTCATCTACTTACGATGATTTGACAAAATCAAGATCCTCATTACTAATAATACATGAAAAAAAAAAGAAAAGATGACCTTGAATTGGAGAAAAGGATATAGCTAATTGATTTTGGGTTTATCGACTATTATCTACATACAATGATGATATGCTATATTGCTTATAATCTCCAAAACTTCTATGTCACAATCTTTAAAAATGAACTTCTCGTTATCTCTGCTTACGTTTTTTGCCAAAATAATGTGAATATAGCAATTTATTTACATATAGAAAGTTACAAGTCAAAAAATATTATCCAACAGCAAAAGAAATTATTTAAGTAGCGACCTAGTTGGTTTTCTTTAAAAAAAAAACTAGGACTTAGTTGTTTTATTTTTAAAAAAATAATAGGGACGTAGTAGTTGTTGTTTTTCTATAGAAAAAAAGGGACGTAATAGTTTTTATCGTAAAAAAAATAGAACGTAGTTGACTTAGCAAGCATACGTAGTCAAGTACGGACACGTATTCATTTACACCATTCTCAATCCTGATTGGTTTAGCAACTCATACTAGTCAAGCTGCAACGCTTTCCACACGAAGAATTAATAGAAAACCTAAATCAGACCAAATCGCACCATTCATTTTCTAACATCTGTCATCCCCCTACCCCACTAAAACATGTTTCTGATGCTTTTTTGTTTTCATACACGGCGCAAGTCCTCTACCATCGAAGTGAATGTGCGTGTCGAATGTCGATGTGACAATGTATATGCTACTATTATCTAAGAAATTCACATATCTTATAGTCGTGAAAAACATTAAATACGGGACACATTATTAGATTTTGTGTGACGCAATATAATTTCTAATCAGCTCTTCAAAATATTAAAGGTTCAATATGAGACTCGGAGATCAAGAAAAGGGGTTTAGAATATTTACAAAAAAAATTGGTTAAAAAAGTAAATTAAAATTGGAAAATTTATAATTGTAGCCATTGCAATAGTTTTAATCTCAATCCTAATTTTTGTAGATTTCATCTTATCCGTTAAATATAATTAACTTTTAAAATTTTTAACTTCTTTTTTTAATTAACCATTTAGATTAATGGTCAAGATGAGTCTACAACTAACTAAGGGTTTAGATTTAAATATTTATATTGGCCATTGTAGAATTATCCATAATATTATGTCATAGGCATTTTTTCAAAAGAATTATAGGTTATTATATAATTTATTTTTCTAAATATGTTTATAGCGTATGACATGGTTGTAATGATAATATGGGGCATCAATAACCAAATTCTAGTTACCCATTCGTTATCATTTTGTTTCCCGTTTTAGATTATTCTAGCGTTTTGAAAGGTAAAAACAAAAATATGGCGTTTAAGTCCGTTAAGTTGTTAAAAGCCTAAAAATTAGTCATATAAATAGTAATCATATTTATTTTGAGAAACCAATTTCTTTAGTTTCCATATTCTTGCCTTTTGGTTTTCAATATAAATTGAAACTGAAAACAAAAAAAATGATAGTGAATAAGCTCTGAAAAAGGTAGTTTTTATTTTTAGTTGTTAGTTAATGAATCTGATTAAGATTGATATAACTCTTCCAAAGTCCTGTTTTCCCTGCTTATTTTCAGTTCAATTCACTTTAGTTCAGTTCATCTATGCATAATACTTTTACTCTCACATTTCACTATTCCTTTAAGTTCAATTTAGTTATTTTTAGTCAAAGAGAACAAGCCCTAAGCCTACTAAATAACCTATATCATATCATGACTCTAAATTCTTCGTAAAACCCAAACATGAAAAACCGATAGTGATCGATACGAAAAGGGACCTAGATAAATGGTTTTGTTTCTAACATCTTTAATATAAAAATTGATACTTTTCCAAGCTCCCTTGTTAATTAATTACATAATATTGTAATTGCAGCCAAATTGTTTGACAAGAAGTTTATAGCAGTATGATAGATAAGGTAAACAAACAAATTAGTAGAGTATTTTAAAAATCTATTATTAGACACTTAATTATTAGACTTGATTATTAGACTTGAGCAATTCTGATTGAACTTGACAATCTAAACTTTTCCTTTTAAGTAATGAGAGCATCCCACAAAAAGCAAAATGTTTTGAGATACAAGAACTAACCTTGTCATTTCATATAAACAAAAATAATAATAATCACAAAATTGTCAAAAGTTATGGGTGTTAAAGAAGTATACTTTTGGATGAAAGGGAAGGACTAGGGAGTATAATTTTGTACCAACCCATTTGGCCCTACTTATCCTACCTTTCAAACTCTCAAACCCCTCAAAATCCCAAATTCTGTCCTACCAAAAAGAAGGAAAACACACTACAATACAACTAGGAAAGAAGTAGTAAAAGTAAAAAATGAAAGGCTTTAATTAATTTTCTATGAAACTACATAGAAACATACTTGAACTAACTTAGAAATACCTCATCTTTGCAACTCTATCTCCCATCACCTCTTATATATATAAACATCACTTGCCAACTCCCACACCCTGAGCCATCTCCTCCCCCAAGTTGCAACAACAACATATCAAAAAAATGTATCAAATGGGAAAATCATCATCTTCATTATCATCAGCAAAACCCATAAAAAATAATAACAAAAGTATATTATTATCATTAGGAAGACAATCACAACCATGCTGCAAGAAGCACCCAAAACACAAACAATCACCTGGTGTTTGCTCTCTTTGTCTTTCAGATAAACTATCTAAAGTACCACCAACAACCTCTCGTTCAGCCATGATTCGAGCTCGAGCTCGAGTTTACTATCATCATTCCTCATCCTCATCCTCATCCTCCTCTCTTTCCTCCACTTGTGACTCCTCTTATGCTTCTTCTGCTGCTGCCTCTCCCGTGCACGAAACAGCGGCTCGCCACCGGAGGATTGTATCCGATATAAGAGCCATGAATGTGAAGGAGGATCATAGGATTCTTTTTAGTAAGAGTAAATCTATGGCTCATGTTGGAAAAGATAAGCTAAGTGATGAAGAGAAAACAACCAAGAAGATAAAGGTTAATAATGTTGGAAAGTTTTGGAGTAATTTATTTCGTTTAGGAAGAAATGATCAACAACGTGTTAATGCAGAAGTTATTATTGATCGTAAATCGTACTCGTCAACGTCGTCGTCGCAACAACAACCGGTTCCGAGCTCTAGCACCGTGGCTGTTTATTGATTTATATACTAGCTAGCTAGATTAGCTCTTTTGGTCTTTTTTCTAGTTTGATGATCATGTCATTTGGCCATGGTTAGTGATTTTAATCTCTTCTTTTATGGGTTCTTTTTTTGTGTATAAAAGATAATGGAGGGGGAAAAATATACAGCTAATTACAGAAGAAAAAGAAATGTGATTAATGGGGTGTTCTTTGTGGAATATGTGTACATTTATGAAGTATGATATCACAATTTTGCTTTAGTCCGATCCGGCTTTATTTATTAATTTCTGCTTAATTTATGGAAAAATTTCTTATTGAATGGAGTAGATTTTGTGGATTTTGTTTTATGTCTTGAATTTATGGTTTTGAAATTTGGCTCCATTAATGATCATTTATTCCTTTTGGTAGTCAAAATAGATTTTTGTGGTCAATAAAAAAAAGCAATGAGGAATATTGCTTTTGGATAGAGAGTTATTAAGTGATTAGAGATCTACAAGAATTATGGAAGAATAATGGATAAAAGAAGTTTACTTTTTTTTTATTTTGTTTTGTTTTGTTTTGTGTATATTTTTGCTTAGATTAATTAAGTTTAGTGTCGAAAATCATAGGATTCGCCCTTCAAGATCTTCAAATTAATATTACAATTTATATATTTAAATTTAATATCTTCATCATAGTATTCTAATTACAAATAGTATCCTTACTTTACTTTCAAGGCATGACCATCTCGAAGAATTTGGCAACGTCCCGAGTCTAACATGAAATTTAGGCCCCTAAATTTATAAAAGCTAATGAGGGAAGATTGGAATATTAAAGATGAAAGTTGGAGTAATAACGATGGAAAGTTGAAGCTCGATAAATCATTGAGAATTTCTATTATGGAGGGAAATAAAGCAAGGGTGATATCCTCAAACATAAACCACTAGCGTCATAATGCACGTGATGCGTGCAAAAGCGGGTAAAAACTAATTAATTAGTAAAACGATCGATTATTGAATTAGTAAAGCAATTACTATATGTTTTTCTTTTTTTTTTGGTGTCCATCCCTCTTCCCTTATATAATAGTAGAAATTATCTGGAAGTCTAAAGCCACATTACTTGACTAATAATTTTTTGTAGTTGTTTCTCACATGGAATACCATTACCTTCTCTAAACATTTGTCATTTTGAAATTTATTGGCACATTATTGTTCTTGAGTTTAAAACATAAAATGATTTCAGAAGACGATTCCTTACGAAAAAATGGTGGAAGATTATTATAACATACAATAACAATATAAACTCAATCATATCGAAGTTGACGTTATATATATATATCTCCTAGTAGTTTTGATAATATTTCTAAATAGCTATATATGGTTGACATGATTAAGTATGATTGTTTGTTTATACAAAGTACGTATGTCAAAAGATTTAATTTTATACTCCAAACAATTGGATATATCTGAAAAATGTTATGACCAATTATGCATTCTAATTATTATACATCTGCTTATAATTATATCCATAATACTAGTTCTGATAAGCAGCATGCATGCTAGCCACATCATTCATTGTCCCTTTCTCATATAAATTAATATATCTATAAATACTACATACCTCTATACTTGATCTTAAGGAAAAAAATCTTAATTATTTTAAAATAAGACTCTTACTTATCAACAAAACACTACTAAAGATACGTGTAGCTGAGTTGGATGAGTAGAGAATTACTTTGTTTCATAGTCAAACATCTATTTAAAGTTTAAACCCAACTTAATTTATTACTTCCTTCGTTTTTAAAAAAATGCTTATAATAAATAAATGTAACTAAATAAGCAAACAAGGCTAAGATTAAATAATATCGGCTAGCTAGCTAAATATGTACACCTCAATTATTTACATAATGACTATATCTCTCCTCATTATTTGGAAGTTATGACGCTAAATCCTCTTAAAGATCCTTTACGATTAGATATTCTCTCGTACCCTCCCCATTTCCCTTACTCCTAACTCCTAATAGGCATGATCCGCTAAAAACAAAATCTATCTATAAATACGTATCTTTGAGCATAAGTGCAAGCTAATATACGAACCTAAACTTATTTTAACTCAATAATAAATATAAGCCCATTAGGAGTATTATTTCATTCTCATACCTATGTCATCACCAGTTTACCACTTTAAAATCTTATCTATATAAAACTAAACATTAGTCTTTATATAAACAAAAGTAAGACAAGAGTTATGTAGCTACGCAATATCAAGTTTTTGAGTCTCAGAATCTAAACTAGATGGTAAAGAGAAGTGTTTTATCAACTGAAACTTTATACAGATTAATGCGAGCAAAGCTCCTTACAACTTACTCTTGTTTCCTAACTCAAAATGCGTATAGTACAATTTATTTTTAATTAGTTACTTTTGTAGTTGTGTATAATAAGGGCGGAGGAATTAGGTTGATTCGGTCATTTAGGTAAGGAAAACGCAAGTTGTACTTAAAAGAAATTGTCTAAAATAGACAGCGAGGAAAAGTTAAAAAAGGAGTTGTCAATTTGTCAAACTAGGTCTGTTTAAATGTGTTGGTCATTATTAATTTTGCATCAAGCCAAGTCATTAGGACACAGTCACACAACCACAAGGCCATACAATAACCGTGCACTTTAAGTTCTCAGAAATTCCTCCACTTTGACGATTTCAAACTCACCATTACTGTGCAGTCGGTGGTCAAACTAACGTGCTTTGCGTACTTCTTCTTGCTCCTTTTTCTTTTGCCTTTTCCATTTTCCTGTGCTTAACCCAAATTTCCTGTATTAGATAGTTTGGTCGAGTCACACTAAACTAAGGGTTATGTCGCATGTTATTTGGATTGTACCAATTGAAATTAAGTTCAATTAGCACAAATTAAGTCAAGTTCATTTTGATTAACATAAAATCTGTTTAATTGTGTTAAGTTTTTTTCTACAGCTTTTTCCTATTGATATTATATTTAAGTTCCGTTTAATCCAGTTCAGACATGTTCGTTTCATTTCACTCCAAAAGAATAAGGCATAAATATTATCCATAGTAAAACACCTTATATGTAATTATTTTGTGAGAAAACACCTTATATGTGGCTTTCTATTAAAAATGAACACTTTTTTGTTTGATTTGGCTAAAAAGTCAAACTTTTAGACATTGGCTCCAACTTTTCTTTCATTGCTGCGTGAAAGATTTTGACTTTCTTCTTTTTAATGTGTGTCTCTCGCACGCCAAAAAAGACGAAGAAAAATTTAAGAGGTTCAATGATCGAAAGTTTGACTTTTTAACTAAATTTTGACAACAAAGTGTGCATTTTTATAAAAAAATGACATAAAAGATGTTTTTTCACAAAAAAAATTATATAAGGTGTTTTTTCGCAAAAACTATAACAAATAAGGTGTTTAATTGTAAATTTTCCTACAAAATAATAATAAAATTTACTAAGGAATAGACCGTATGAGATTTTAAGTTAAAGCAAAGTCTTATAAAAGACGGTCTTACATTAAGCTTAATGTAAGACCAACCCAATAATCCAATTAAAAGCCCAATTACGCGTGCCACGCGCTAAGGAGCCCTGAAAAATTGTTTTTTTAATTTTTCAACCTAAAACCTTAACTTTTGCGTTTTTTAACTTTTTAACCTAAAACTTTAACTTTTGCATAAAAATCCATAACTAATAGGGCTAATGGAGTGAAGGGTATCGATTCCACATATGATATTAGTTATGGATTTTTAATTTTTTATGCAAAAGTTAATGTTTTAGAGCGAAAAGTTAAAAAACGCAAAAAAGTTAAGGTTTTGGGTCGAAAATTTTAAAAAAATCAACTTGGCTGGGTTGCTTAGCATGTGGCGCACGTCATGGACTTTTCTAAAACTTATTGAACTCGTCTGACTCGCTTTTAGAGTTTTAAATAATACTACAGTCTACAAGGTTGTGGTTCAGGTTTTTGCGGAGGGGCCACTCCAGCAAATAGTAGACCGCGTTGGGTAGAACTCTAGGGCAAAAAGCATTGGCATAAACACAAGGTAGAAGCCACCAACATGGCCCATTGGGAAGAAGACACCAACAAAAAGCCCGTTGTGTAGGAGTCAATGGATAAAGTCTATTAAGTTGGATCATACTTAGGGCCTTAGGAATATTTTCAAATATTCGTCTTTTCTCATACTAACAATTCTAATCTTCAATACTTTATCTTATTTGATTATTGTATCGTATCATATCATATCCTATCATATTTATCTTTTTATATGACCAATATTTGATAACCAAACACCAACTTATTATAACTATTATTAATTTATTATATACTTGGTCGGGTGTATGGTGCTCATGGTATACATAGGGGCACTTTCGTAAATAAATTCAACTTAGCAAGTTAGCAACCAAGAATTGTTAAATATACGCGTAATACAACCATTTCAAACTTCACATTTCGCTATTGTAGGTGATGCATTCGTTGGATTTCATACATCTCTTATTTTTATATTTCTTTAATCCTCCTCAAGCTAGAAATTTCGCACGATTGGAGCCAAATATTTGGGAAAAAAAATATTGTGAGAGGTGTGAATGAACAATAACGACTTACCCCCTTTGGGAGCCCTGACACTTATATTTATATTAAAACACGATTACATCACATTTATATAAATACCCTTAGGGTTCCACTATTACACCCCCTCAATCTGTGCAGGGGGAACCACGTGCAGATTGGACTTTAAAAGCTCAAAACACTGACTAGACAAACTCTTAGTAAATATGTCAGCGAGTTGTAGTTGAGTGGGAACATATCTAACAACTAAGTCACTATGAGCAATGCGCTCTCTAACAACGTGATAATCAATTTTGATATGTTTACTACGATCATGTTGAATTGGGTTCACAACAAGATAGGAGGCACAAACATTATCACAGAAGAGACGAACAAGTTGTTTGATGAGAAGTCCCAACTCAGCTAAGAGTGAACGAATATGGAGCGTCCTGAACCGTGTATGCCACGACACTATACTCTGCTTCAGTGGAAGATTTGGAAATTGTGGGTTGCTGACGGCTTACCCCTTTTGGGAGCACTGACACTTATATTTATATTAAAACACGGTTACATCACATTTACATAAATACCCTTAAGGTTCCACTATTAAAAGGAAACAATTATTTTTTCCCAATGAGAAAATTTGTATAGAGAAATATTTTTTACCCAAGTTAGAAAAAGAAAGTATGGAAAATGAGCAATTAATGAAGGTGAAAAAGTCATCAAACACTTAACTCATTCCGCCAAAGTACAAATATTTCTATTTATTATACGAGAAAATATCTCAGCCAAAACGACCAAACTTCTTCGCTGAAGTTTTCAAATGAGAAAAATGGGCAACTCCTTTTCTCAAATGAGCAATTTTTTTCAATTGAACAAAAAGTTTCTCAAATGAGCAAAATTTTAAATTCATTTGTTTTTTTGCTCATCCTAATAAAGCCACTCATTTGAGACTTAATTTTATTCACTCATCTCAGAAAGTCTGCATCCATTTTTTTTCATTTGCCTAAAGAGAAGAAATCACTGCTCATTTTTCCCAAATGCGAAAAGAATTATACTCATTTGAGAAAATGAGGATATATTTATGTTCAAATGAACAAAACATTTCACACGTTTTTCAAATAAGCAAAAATTTCTCGCTCATGTTTTCAATGGACACCAAGGTGAGTACTTGTTTTGCCAAATGAACAAAAGTAAGAAATCGTAAATGAAAACAATCTTGAGGTGGAGAGAAATATAGGAAAGAGAAATGTGGAGAGTTTTGCCCAAATGCGCAAAATCTTTAAGAGAGAGAAATTGCACATTTCAATTTATGCAGAATCGATTCTCGTATTACTTGTGCCACTATTGCAATAATTTGTTATTCCATTGTTGGAATCAGTAGATCAATGCTTCAACAATGATTTGCTCCTCATTGTATATTGATTTCGAAGGTTAACTTTGAAAGAGTTTCAAAATTTTAAAAAATTAGTTGCAACAAAGTTGAGAATGAATGATAAATTAAACTTTGATTACTAGTTTTAGGTTAGGTTCCATTAGAGTTGTCAAGATGAAGTTTTCAAAGTGTAATAGAGAAGAAGAAGGAAGAAGATGGCTGCTTTATGCGCGCTAATTATTAGCGTACCCCTAAACTTCTGCTTTATTACGAAAATGCCACCAGGCGTATCATGACTCATGAGCATGGTAACCGAGGTGTAAGATGCATGATCTCTCAGTTCATGTCCAACATTTTATGGGAAATTATTAATGAACAAACAATAATATTTTAGTTATTATAATTGACTCGTGCATTGCATATGCTTGTAACCAATGTCTCTAAGGGACAGTTTGCTATTATTGTGATATTCTGATTTTTGATTTTTGATTTTTGATTTTCAAAATCATTTGATATATGTCATATAATAAATGAGAAATTAGTCAAATTTATTAAAAACATGATAATTTTCAAAACTAACAACTAAGAAGTGAAATTCTTTTTCTAATTTCGTAATTTCGATTTTTAGTTTTTCAAAAAACAAAAAACTGAAAAAAAACCTATAACGAACTGGCCTAAGGTATACTCATCTCTAGTTTGTAGTTTGTACGCCAGAGCCCTAAGGGGGCGTTTAATTCACATAATTCAGGTATAAGGTATGATTTTGGAATGAGCTAAACCCATACTATGTGTTTGGTTGGAGATTTTATAATTTTGAAACCCATACCTCAAACCCATGAGGTATGGGGTTTAGAAACCCTTGGGGGAGATGGGTATGACTCATTCCAACCCCCTAGGTTTCAATTAACAAAAAAGACTAACAAATATTACAACCAATGAGCTCCTTCAACGTTTTTTCGTGATGTACCATAAAGACTCAATATGTAATTTTTTTCCCCTTTTCTCTAATTATGAGTTAGTTAAAATAGATTTGATGGTAGAGTTTTTTTTGTTGTAATCATATAATTTTGCAATTTTTTTCTTTTCATTAAATTTGTGTTTGTATGATCTTTTTTTTTTTCTTTTACCTATTAGTCTTCATCTTTTAAGAAACACAATAACTAACAAAGGTGTGTAAGATATGATTATTTTTCATATCTTAAGTATATTTTTTTTGAATTTTCCTTCACGAACCACATTCATATGATGTTCTTTTTTTCTTCTCAATTTGCCACACACAAGTATATTCATATATAATTTTTATTTTTATCAATTTGCTAATCACCAAGAACCATGTTTATATGATTTATTTTCTATCAATTTTCTAATCACCACGAATTGTATTTATATGATTTTGTTTCTCATTTTGCTGATCACCAACCATTGAATACATATGATATAAATCTTACAAAAGTTTTTTTTTAAATTTTATTTTCTTTTACTTTATTTTCTAAGCTTGTGCGAATTTGTAATATTATTTTGTAGCATGGTTCGTAATTTGTTGGTCTTGGAAAAATATAACCAAAATTCACCCTTACATATGTAAATATTATAAAATAATATAAAAAGTAGAGGGGAAAAAATATTCGTGATATATGTAAAATATTTTTTATTTGATTCTTGATTTGAAAATATTTTAAACCAAATAACTAGTAAGGGTATTATTTTTATTATAAAACTGAACCAAACACATGGTACTAGAAATCAAGTTCCAACCCCATACCAGATACAACCCTGTTTTAATTTCTGATTCCAAATCCAGTCCATCTTTTGAAACTAACGGGGCCTTAAGCGGAATGCTGAATCCCCACCTCGAATTCCACAATCTTGGCGGTCCTTTTCTCTCTCTTATTTTCTCCTGGTTGAACACTCACTCATCAACCAATTCTCCATTGCTCCCTCAACCTCAGCATCAATCTCTCACTCTTATTCCAACACTCATTCTATCTATATTCCCTCCCAATTATCCTCATCTATCTAACTCCCTACTCGAAAGCTGATTCAAACTGCATGAAACACCAATTCAAACTTGTAATTGCATCGTCTCAATTTCTAAATTTCTCATAATCTTTTCTATCGAGTTTCGCGTTAATTACTAACTTTTTCCATTTCTTTGCATGCTTCAGGTCATTCAACCTCACTGAGTGTTATATTGCTTGTAAATTTTCAATTAATTTGGCTTATGTTGGCTCAATTTGATTATTTTATGTGAATATAAAGGCAATTATACAAAAGGTGTTTTAGGGTTAGGGTTAGGGTTAGGGTTAGGGTTAGGGTTAGGGTTTGAGAGAGTACGGTAATGGTGGTGGAAGAGGAGAAGAAGAAGAGGTGATGGAAAACGCAGAGTTTGATGAACCAGATAAGAAAAAACCTCATTTGAGCACTGTTTCTTCCCCAATGGCTCGCAACTCGAATCTCTCTCCTGATAACAAAGCTGTAATTTCTCTCTCTCTCATTCCCCCTTAATTTTGATTGAACTACTTGCAATTTTGAAAAAGTAGGTTTAAGGTTTAATTGTGTAATGTTGTTGAAACTTGAGTTTCGCCTTCGAAAGGAGACTCAACACTCGAGCCTTACCGGTTTGATTCGAACCGATGAATAGAAGTTTTGCAGGCTTATGCCGTAGCCAATTTTGGAATTTGACCTCGTTTAGACTGTTTATCATCCAGTGATATGCTGTAGTTGAAAAACAAGTGTAGGGTTAAGATTACTGTTGCTGAAATTCTATGGCAATGTGAAATTTAAATATTGCGTTTCTCGAGATTGTGAGCTGGTATATATAGATTAGTGATGGGTTTGTGTGATATCACTTTTTTATGCCTCTGAATCAGAAATCTAATGTCGCGAACCAAACCCTACTGCCTGGTTTTGGTCATGGTTGTATATGGAGCTTGGTGTCATGATTATGGAGTGTGTTGCTATAACCGGAGGGAGCCTTTGTTTTATCCGTAGTGCATATACTTGTTCGTCTATGGCATCTAAGTGACGTTCTTGCTTTGTTATTTCTAGATGCTAATCTAAGATTTGGTTTTCTTTTTTCCTTATAGTTGTGTTTTCTTAAATGACTTGAGAGTTCGATGATAATTTAATGCTTTCCTTTGTTGGGAGGACTTTGAACTTCAGTGACTATTCCTTTCCTTGTTCAATTTGTGTGTCCGAATTTTTCTATACCCATCTATTTTACTTGTAGCTTAATTGCTGATAGATGTTGCCTTATCTTCCCTTTGACTTTCTTATATTTATCTGTACATTTTGATTTCTACTAGACACCCTTAATTTTTTTCGGGTGGTCATTCTTGATGGGGAGATTTTAGATACTGGCTTACTGCACGATATGTAGATTTCCCCCTATCTAATCCAATTGCTATCCGCTTCTCCCCATGATGATGGATGTTGATTATAGTAGGCGTAGTGCCATGCTTTGCGGCTAAACTATTAATTCAGCATCCTATCTTTGATGCGCACAAGTACAACCTGTAGGTGGCTGCAGCTACTAGCAATATGTCTTAATCCGAGATACCAATTTTGATATGGGTTGTAAATATAATTTTGGTATCGTCAAAACAGATTTACTAACATGTCGTCTTAAGATTTATAGGAATATTAGCTGTGAGATTGGCCTTTTTATTGAGGCCCCAGGCATATGAAAATATACAAGCTAGTTAAGAGCTCTGTGGTCGCTGCAGGTTGATGCAGCTGTCCTCCAGTACCAGAATCAAAAACTTGTACAACAACTAGATGTGCAGAAACATGAGCTACATGATCTCGAAGTCAAAATCCAAGAACTAAAAGAGAGACAGTCATCCTATGATAATATGCTAACAACTGTCAAGCTACTATGGAATCAGGTTTCTTTTTCCTCTATATAGTTGTTAGTAGATATCTTGGCTTGGTTTTTCTATTTTTATAATCTTTTTGCTTATGAGATACAATATCCTGGTGATGTAGTTGATTGACGATTTGGTTTTGCTTGGGGTAAGAGCTGGCGGAGGCCTGAATGTATTGCAAATTTTAGATTCTGAAGACTGTTTTCAAGGTTGTCTCTCTCATGTTCATATGAGTTTCTGTTAATTTCTTACGATAAGTAATGAGGATGAAACTGCGGTTTCCGCCCTTAACTAATGATTGACTTGAAATACCTTTTAGGTTCATACACTTCATGTCCCCCAGAGCACATATCTCTTTGTAGCCTTCTGAAAGTTGAGTATGTCGAGGGCATAACGGGAGAGGATTGTGTTCAATATATTGAAGAGATTCTTGCACAACGCCCCTCCTCTACATGGGATTTGCTGAATTTTTTTGCAAACTTTGTGGAGGATCAGAAAAAGAAGTCGATCAGCATTTCTCAGGAATTGCATGAAAACCTTTCTACTGAAGGTCCTGCCCGTTATTATTGAATAAGCATGTACTTTATCATAGTGGCTTCATTAGTTGTTCTTTGGCTAGTACCCTATACGTTTTTCTTCTTCTATTTGAGCCTTGCCATAATGGTTATATCCTTTTCTGGATGTAGCAGATGCTATTGTTAAATTGAATAAAATTGAAGATTTGCTGACAGAGGAGGCCACCAGTCTTCGCGGGGTCATTGATGGTCTCCATCGAAAGCACTTGGACTATGCTGATAGAATTCAAAGTTACATGCAGAACCAGTCAGTCGATGAAACTGAGATTAAACATATTGCTGGTTAGTCAACCACTGCTTTTCATTGCCGGCCTCTGTAAGTGGTCGGAGTTGTTGGCATTAGATTTTATGCTTCCTCTGCTTCTCTTTAGATGACTTTTTTTGCCTTCTGATACTATTCTACATACTTTATGCGTTTAAGTTGACTAAATTTTGTGATTTATCCTTAAAATTATATAGTCATGTGAGAATTGAGTCTTGTTAGATGCTTGCATACATCTCCTTGTACATTTTCAAACTCGAGAGTTTTAAATGTTTTTGCTTTTAAATTATTCCAGATATTAATGTTTGAAGCTATCCGTGGAAAAATGTGGCAAAAGAAACGAGTCAACTAAAAAAAGAAGGGGAGGAAGTATATCATTGCTGTCTTTGTGCAGCCTATACATGATTACAAAATAGGCTTTGTTCTTATGATTCCTATCTTTTATGCCCTCTCGTTATGTGAAAAGGTGAGCTGGAAGAAAGCATGGCTGAGCTTGAAGAAAGCAGAAGAAAGCTTGTAAATCTGAGAATGCAGAAAAATCTAGCATCTGGGACTTACAGCCCAGTTACTGGGGCTATAAATGGCACTTTGTCTCCATTAAAGTTACCAGATAGGTCATTGGGTTTGCGGGAACTCAAAGACTCGATTGAGGAATCTGAGGTACCTAGCCTGTAGAGCATCTTTGGGTCAGCAGGATAGAAGGTCACTTTATGTGACCTTTAACTTGTAATGTGCTTTCAGTCTGTAATAACATTTAGCAGTGCAGATATTGGCAGCTGATCGTCTTGCAGAGCTTAAGGATGCACGTGAAGACAATTCAATTCTGTCGAAACAATTGGAAGAAACTGAGGTTTGTTGTATGAACGTAAATTAAATGCTGCTTCATGAGCATAATTAACTGTTCTATATCTTCTCAATGGTGGCAATCTCTTTATAGGCACTTGTTTAAGTAATTATATGGTGTGGGCCACATTGTTCTATAGATAGAGCTTGTTGGACAACACTTTGTTTCTCTATTTGCGGCGTCATAATTTTTTTTACTGCAGAATGAAATAAAGGATGATAAATATGTATGCTCTTCTCGACTGTACACTTTGCAAAATGATCAGCTCCACCATTGGAAAGCCGAAGTCGCGCGATACAAAGGGTTGACAGATTCTTTGCAGGTGATAGCTACTAACTTTTTTGCATGGTGTTCTTTATACTTTTGTTTTGTTCTAAGAAAGTCTATTTCAGTCAGAAAGGTCATACCTTATTAGAAGAGAGAAGGAATTAGAGTTAAAAACAGAAGCAGCAGACAGTGCTAAAGCTGCTATTGACGATGCTGAGACAAGAGTCAAGGAGTTAGAGCTGAAGCTCCAGAATTCTGTTATTGAGAAGAATGAACTTGAGGCCAAAATGGAAGAAGTGGTTCAAGATTCAGGTAATTTATTGTTTATATGATTACCAATCCACAACTTCATGACCCAGCAATCTTAAATATTTGAACTGCTCACAGGAAGAACAGACATCAAATCTGAGTTCAATGTGATGGCCTCAGCTCTGTCTAAAGAAATGGGAATGGTGAAGGCGCAATTGAATCGATGGATGGATATTGCTCAGGAAGCATTGTCCTTGCGTGGAGAAGCAGAGTCACAGAAAGAATTATTATATAGAAAGGTATTGCCATATAGCCTTCTGACACTGTTGTGCTCTTGTTGGCTTAATTTAACTAGATGGATTTTGAGGTATTAACCTGGATAGCTCGGCATGTCATTTCATGTGGTCCCTCTAATTGCTTCTACTTGCCTTGTCATGTTATTTGTTTCCAAATAGCTCCATCTGCCATGCCTTTAGAAGGGGGGCAAAATACATGTATAAGGATGCGTCAGAAATAGTTGCATATGGAGTTTTTGTGCTTATACCAGCAACGCATGTGATATCCTGAACTTGCATACGGAGTTTTCAGATTATAACAGCAAATGTTCTTAAATTCTTAACTCAGTGATATGCTGTTCAATAATGGTAACTATACCGTAGAGACCAAATTGTTGCCTTGGGGAATGTAGTTCTTTTGGACCAAATTTTTTCAGAAAAAACTGTTTTCTAGCGACATGTATCTTGAGACAAGTTTTTGTTGTAATATGTTCGTTCTTTCTTTGCGAGTAGACTAGTGAAGTGAAGGCCTTGGGAGAAAAATGTGCTCGGCAGATGGCGGAAATTAAATCCCTGAAGGAGTTGGTGAGTTGCTTAATTTTGTTGAGTGTTTAGTCAATTTTGTTTGGTTTCAAATGAGTGATTATCTACTAGAAACACTCACATGAGTGATCATGAATAATGACGCTTAAGTATCTGAGTTCTTAGCTTACAAATGTAACACTTCAGATTGAGAAGCTGCAAAAAGAAAAGTTGGAAATGCAAATCTTCGTTGATATGCTTGGTCAAGGAAGTTATGACAATAGGTATGTTGGTGATGACTCCCTGATTTTTGACATGTTATGTAATTGAGTGTTTAGCAAGAATGCAGGTATTTAATATATATATATATATATATATATATATACATATAGAGAGACATATATATTGAAAACCATAAAAACATGAAAAAGGGGAATATATGAGATTTAGGGCTGTTCTGTTCAGCTTGTTTTTAGTTCAGCTCTAATAAGTTCAGTTCAGCTCTAATAAGTTCAGTTCAACTCTAATAAGTCCAGTTCAGCTCCAATAAGTCCAGTTCAGCTCCAATAAGTTCAGTTCAGCTCTAATAAGTTCAGTTCAGTTCCAATAAGTTCAGTTCAGCTCTAATAAGTTCAGTTCAGCTCCATTCATTATTTAACCATTTTGTTTAATATATTATTATTGGTCTAATTTATACTTATTATTATTGTTATTATATTATTGTTATTATTATTATTATTTATATATATTATATTTGTTATTATAGCTTTACTCATTATTATTACTATTATTATTATGGCCGAGCAAGGTTTGGGTTGGTGCGCGATTTAACCAAATTTTATGTCAATACGACTATTCTAATTTGCAATTGTTGTTTTATTTTACCGACTAAATTTTCACACTACATTATACAAGTAAGCTAGAAGATATGAAAAAAATTATGAAGTTGCTAATAATACTGTAGTACTATTTATGGTACAACATTGTCGTTACGTTGCATATTAAAGATATTTTGGCGGTTTGTGGTGGGGTTTGGCGTATCTCTATCATAGACCAACCCACCACAAATCGTGGTTTGGTTAGAAGCACACATCAACCCACGTTTTAAGCTAACTATTATTATAATGGTAATATTAATTTACTTCTTACACATTATTGTTATTATAGCATCATCATCAAGTATTAATATATTAATACTAATAATTAGAGGTGGCATATGGGTGGGCCGGGCTGGGTTGGGAAAATCTGACCCGGTGCGGGCTTGGGAAAGAAGCGGGCTGGGTGGGTTGACGGGCTGGGCTGGAGAGACAACCCATCCCGGTTTTGGGCGGGCTTGAAACGGGTTGGAGGGTGGGTTGGGTGGGCTTAGTTGGTGGTTTGGTTTGGGTTGGGTAATGGGCTGGTTGGGTTGGGCTGGTTAATGGGTTGGGTGGGCTGGGTGGTTTGGTTAATGGGCTGAGTGGGCTGGTTTAATGGGCTGGGTGGGCTGAGTGGGTTGGGTTGGACTAGTTGGTAAATTTTTTTTTTTGAAGTTAAAATAGTTGGTAAGTTAAGTTTGATGTAATATGAAAATTTCAATTATGTGTTTATGAATTTGCATTTGTAATTTTGTATAATTTAATTAGATATAACTGTGAAATACGTTGGTTGAAAATATAAAATATTTGGTTTTATAAATTGCATTTTGTTAATAATATGAATAATGATTAATTTTTATAATTTCGTAATGACGTAATTATTTAATATCTTCTCTTTTCTAGTAATTCCGTTTATTTATAATCTTAATATAGCAATCAAAATAAGATTATAATGAGTATTGAATATTGACCAATGTATTCTTAAATAATTTTGAGTAATGATTAATTTTATATTATCGTAATTATTTATTATTATCTATTTTTCATTATTGTCGTTTTTAAACTTTTGCATGTTAACGAAAGCAATCATAATGAGGGAAGACATAATTAAGATCTATGAAAGCAATAATCAAAATAATGAAAAGTAATGGAAGAAGAATTACCAGATTTATGCGAAATGAATCAACTATAATACTTTATTGAAAGTAGACGATGTTCCAACCAAATAAGCTTGAGAAAAACTAGGAGTCTAAAACTAAGCTAATACGAAACTAAGATAAAAACTAAGATAACTAATCGAAATTAACCTTCTAGTATTAATAGATGATGTTCAAAAGGCAATAAAAACCGAAAACAAGGCCTCCTGAGAAACCACCCGGCCGGTCAGGCGATGGCGCCCGGGCGGGCGGTCTTTAAAACTTCTTCACATAAAACTCGTAATCAGCGCCCGGAAGGGCGGAGATGACTTAGCCAGTTCTTCAATATAGCTCGAAATATGCTTGCGTGTCCGAGCGGCGGGCCACACACGACCGGACGTGCAAGCGCTCTTTAGCTCACAATCTTATTTGTTATCACCTCGAGAGCTCTATAATTGCTCTCAGGGTACTTCAAATGCCTATGTAATATGGGTAATGCTCCCAAATGCCAGATAAAGGCCTCAGACACCTAATCTGCACAATCAAAGCTCAAAAACACGAAACATACCCAAACATATCAAATCTCACAATAAAGAGCTCTAAAGAGCTCCAAAAGAGTATAAAACAAGAGGGGAAACGATGCTCAAAGCCTATATAAAATGAACACATAAAAAACTCCCCCAAGCTAAACTCTTGCTTGTCCTCAAGCATCAAAATCATGCGAACTAACATATGACTGTCTCACCCCAATCAAATTGAAAGAATTTAGCTCAACAATATTCAATTTGATCCAAGACTAGTCCGGTAGGCAAGTATCATCGTCAGTCCATCATATCAGACCAACAATCAGTCAGTATGCATTGCAATCAAACAAGGACATTTGCGCATCCCGCAAATACTAAGGGGGTACTTGCATGGGAGACACTCAACTCTCGATTTTTTTTTTGTGGCAGACAAAAGATGTGTCCGATCGCTCACCTGACCCAACCCATAATGACCCGTCCCAACTCACGACACTCGTGTGTTTAGAGGGTAGCATGTAATACTCAACCTAGTTCAGTCGACTCAAATATAGCAAATACTCTACGGGATTGGGACAAAACTCCACATCAATCTAACTAAAGCAATGCAAAAAGGATCATGAGGTCTTTGCAAGGTTGCAACGAGGCTTAGGTGAAGGGTGTGGAAAACTTTGGGAGATGTGGTGGTAAAGCCATCCTAGAGGAGCATAAACATATACATAACATGAGGTGAATGTGACCTCTGAACTCCGCAAATCATCACCCACAAGATGACCAACTCGACAATACTCTAAGTTTCTAACAAACCACAATTTCTTTTTCTTTTCTTTTCAACTCATTCTCTTTTGGATTGTTCGTGGTTTTCAATGAATTCTTTTTGCTCACTTTTCATTCTTTTTTCAATGACAAAATTTCCAAATTTTTTTATTTATGAGCTTTTGTATCAAGCAATCTCCACAAATAAAGCACAACCGATAACCCATAAATCACCAAAACACGTCTAAAACAAGGCCAAGTCATTACTAATGCTCCCCCAAGCTAGGATATGGATTTCAATAGAGGTAATAAACACAAGCGGTCATGAAAGGCTTAAAAGGGCTAAGGCGGTACAAGGCGGTACAGTGTTTTATTAGTGGCTCTGTGGCTCAGACAATCAAAAAGAACGCCTCAATCATTTCAATATGCATGCATGCTAAGCATCAACGAGTAATGAACCAATACCAAGATCAATGCCATAACGAGGAACTATCACACATAGAAGGAAAGATTGGATGAAGATATGCATCCAAAGACTCAAAACTCACAGTCTAACCAACTTAGTTCCACTTTCAGCGCAAATGTCACAAGCATCATGCAAGCAAGGGTCATAAAATATCGGAAATCAAATCAAATCCGATGAATCCTCATGCCAAACCATAATAAATCATGAATCCAAAACATTTCAAAAACATCAATGGGGCACAGGGAGACAATCATATAGCTCAACATGTATACATCAAATTTATATTTTTTTTTGAATTTTTTTTTATTTTCACTAATATAGAGTGTGGGGGGCTTGAGCTTGTAATTTAAAAACTTTAATTTAATTTGACATTAAACTAAAATTTTCAAAATTAAGTTGCCTACGTATCCCAAAGGAATCAAAGCCCACGTAGTTCTTTGCGTACCTTGATTTGTAGATGATTCATAGATTGGAAATGTTTTTTTTTGGCCTTTGTCCTATCGTCTTTAATAATTTTCTTCTTCGTTTTCTTCCTCTTCTTCCATTGGAAGTTTTCCACTCCTACTTGGGCCCGTCCCACTGGCAACTTCCCCCGCATCCGATCCAGATTCCGATATCATTTTCATCCATGGATCATCTTCATCATCATCATCATCATCTTGTTGCAGACCTTGTGTTCTCTTTTGAGCTTGATCCCAATCCTTCTTGCAAACACAAATTTCAATGCTTTCGGGGGAGAGCCGTGATCTTTTTTCATCTATAACTCTTCTACCGGCGCTAAATGCTGATTCAGAAGCAATTGTTGAGGCAGGGACTGCAAGTACATCCCGGGCAATCCTTGACAGTATTGGAAACTGCTGCTCATGTTGCTTCCACCATTTCAAAATTTCAAAGCTCTCGTCCGTCTCGAATTGATAAGAATAATACTCGTTCAATTGCGAATATGATGATGATCAGGATGATGTAGTAGTCTCGTTTTTGGATTTCTTCAAAATCTTGGAAATGATAGAATCAAACCTGCCTTTTGATGACTTGCCGGTATCACCACCATAGCATCCCTCGGGATTCAGTATGGAAGCATAGAAATCAAACAGTTTTTCTAAAACATTTGCACAAGTTTGAATATACAAATCAACATCATATTTTACACCCAAACAACCGTAATAAAATTCCAACAACCTCTTCAACCCTTCCGGCTTAACAGCTGGGTCAAGTAGTGCAGCCAACCCGTAAATCAAAGGAAATTCATAAAAATATTTAAACCACTTGGCCTTCATACTGCACAAAACAGCGTTAATAGCAGGAACATTGATAGAAACGTCAATGGCATGAACAATCTTAATTCGGTAATGACTAAATGAACATTGGGATTATAAACCAAAGAAAAGACGTTAGTAGCATGATCAAAACTTTTCAACACATCGCGAATAAGAATAGCAACGCTCCATTGGTCATCGGTAATCAAACATTTAGGGTCCGTTTGCGCCTCATTGTAAAGAATAGTGAGAACCTCACGATAAACAATTTCTTGGTTTAACAACTTGTAGGTGGAATTCCATCGGGTTGGAGTGTCAATACTCCATTGACGCTTCTTCAGTCCTCTCTCTTTGCATAGAGCCATATACCGTCTCTTAACACTCCTCGTTACTCTGATCCATCTAGTAACGGTTCTAATAGGATCCAACAATGGTTGTAACTCAGTCATACCGTCTTGCACCGAAAGATTTAGGATATGAGCACAACAACGAACATGAAGTAATTCACCACCTAAAAGTAGTGGCAACTCGGGTCCTGTTTCAAAAAGTCTATGGCTTTTGTGTTAGCGGTTGCATTATCAAGAGACAAAGCAAAAGTTTTTCGAGTTAAATGGAATGTTTTCAGACAGTTTAAAATACGAGTTTTTATATTGTAACCGTTATGCATCTCAAGCATAGCCTCGAAACAAATGATGCGCTTTTGTAAAAACCAGTCGTCATCAACCCAATGTGCAGTTATGCAGATAAAAGGCTCCTGACAAGCGGAAGTCCACGTGTCACATGTTAGGCTCACTGTAGGAAGTTGGATACGAAACATTTCAATAAGAGAAGCACGCGAAGCATAATAAAGCTGTTTCGTCCGATTTTTAAGCGTATTTCGTGGAATACGCCTAAAAGCCGGCTGTAGATAAGTTCTGTTGAACTCTTCATAATTTATATTATCGCCATGACTAAAGGGTAATTCTTCAGCGATAATAAAATTTGCAAAACCATCTATCATTTTGTCTCTATTGTAAAAGAAAGGCGTACCTCCACCGGCTTGGCTAGAAAAATACCCAGATAACTGACCTTGAACGCCTTTTCCACTGCCTTGTCCTTGTGTGTTTTCGGCCGTCAGTTGGTGTTCTGTTCTGAGATGACGACCCAACGTTCCCGTACCATCCCCCTGTTTCCATTTGTACTTTGTCGGCTTAGGGGCGTTCGAGTTTTTGCATGGCAGACAAAGACAAATGTATCTTATTGGTCCCCCGGCTTCTATGGTTTGGCCGGCAGCAACCACTCTTTCATAGACCCAAGAAGTCTCTCCTCGACCACTTTTCTGGGAAGTTTCTTCTTCTACACTCAAAAGTAAGTAGATTAGTTTATTACAAAAGGTTAAGTAACTACGAGATTACGAGTAAAAAGAACCTAAATTAACAAATGAAAACATAAGAGACATTTTGTTAATCATAATCACATTATATTATGTAAATAATATTTAACTTTAGTTACTATTTGTGTATTAGTTACTCTTAATCGCATCCTATTATTTAAATAATATATAATTTTAGTAACTATTTGAGTATTAGGGTCTCTTAATCACATAATATTATTTAAATATTATTTAATTTTAGTTAATATTTGAGTATTTGTTACTCTTAATCATATTATATTATTTAATCAATATTTAATCACATTATATTATTTAAACAATATTTAATCACATCATACCATTCAAACTTATAATTAGCTGTTGTATTTAGTTACAAACTAATATTCGAGTATTAGTTACTCTTAAATCTTAATGACGTCATCATATTATGTAGTTTATTACATATTAATGATGTTATATGATGTAGCAAAAATGGTTATGATGTATAATTATAGTTAGTTATATATTTAATTACTAACTCTTTTTAAAGTTTAAGCTACTATTCGACTATTAATTTAGTTATCGTCAAAGTTATTAACATTAATTAAAATATCAATAAGTACAAACAAATTGTATTTTAAACTTAAATTTAGAGACAAATATGTCCATTTCGTATTACCATCATTGGACGTCGGAACACTCTGTTGTGGATGAGATGGTGGTCGGGGTGGCATCATTGTTGAGTTTGATGATTGATGAGAGTTTCTTAATGGTGAGGACATATTATATCCCAGATTTCCAAGATTTTGAACATGTGCATCCCCAAATATTGAAGCACCAATATTTTGGGCAAATGCATCGAGATTTTCGGTATTAATGTCAAATGAACCAGCTTCAACATTTCTTCTCGGATCTATTATTTTGGCTAAATGTTTTTTTTTTTTTTGAAATTCAATGTAAATAAAAGAAATAACCAATTTAGTGTAACAAACTGCCAAACTGGGAAATGAAATTATCAAAATAAAAAAAAACTTTTTTTTAATAAGCAAAAAAAACTTAAGTTTAAAAATTTTGACTTAGCAAACTTAACACTTCAAAGTTGACAGAAAGAGTAAGAACAAGAGAAAGATCAGGAGCTAGAGTTAGAAGAAAGACTGAATTACTGAAAGATGGAAAATTGAGAGAAGATGAAAATTGTGTGAGTTGAAAGCATGAGTTAAGAAAATTGGGGGGAGGGAATCAGAAGAGAAACACAAGCAAATTCACAAAGCACCGTTGTTGCTACTATGATTGTTTACTTTCACTGTTCAAGGTATGGAGCATGCAAATTGCAAAGCAAAGATAAGAAAATAATGGTGAATCAGTGAATCTGCTTGCATCTAATTTCAGTGAGTGAAGATTTTTTAATTTTTTTGGCAAATGCAAATTGATAGCACTATAGCCATTCCTATTTGTTGATGATGGATTCAGATTTTTTTAAGAAAATAATTGTATCTCTGCATCTCAAATTCTCATAAAACTGATTTACTAACATTACGTATTTACCTCTCAATCTCATCTCATTTACTCATTATCAGCTTCTCATTCTCAATCTCAAAAGTCAAAACACACAATCTCACAAAACACACAATCTCACAAAGCCACAAAACTCAGATTTCTCATTCTCATTCTATATCACCATCTCATTCTCAAATCTCAGATTTCTATATCACCTTCTCTGCTTCTCATTCTCAAAATATACAAATCCGTTGGAGACTTGGAGCTTGAGCTTCTTAATTTGATTTTTTTTTGTTGGAGGCTTGGAGCTTGTTATGGCTGCTGATTTGGTGGAGCGAATGGGCGTAGAGAATTACTGATTTGGTGGAGCGATTTCTGTTGGCTGCTCCTGCTGATGTGGTTGCGTAATTGGCGGTGAGCGACTTCGGTGAGCGCCTGCCCGGTGGTCTGGTGGGGCTGTAGAGAATTACCTGGTGACAGTGACATGGTGGTGGGGGCTGGGTAGTGGGCGGGCTGTTGTGCGGGCTGCGGGCTGAACGGGCGTGGGTAGCGGGTCTGGGTGGGGATTCGGTCTGGGCTGGGTGGGCTTTCGGTCTGGTTTGGGTAGCGGGTCTGGGTGTGCTGGGTTGTGGTTTGGGCGGGCCTTTCGGTTCGGGTTGGGTGGGCCAGGTGGTGCGGGCTGGGTGGGCTTTCGGTCTGGGCTGGGTGGGTTCGTGAACGGTTAGGGGTGGGCTCGATGGGTGGTTTGGGGCGAGCTGGGTTGTCGGTAAGGAGCCCGGTGCGGGTTTTCAAATCTGGCGGGTTGATCCGGGCTTGTTGCGGGTTTGAACGGGCCTGACCCGCGAAGCCCCCGAGACGGGCTCCTGGCCCGGCCCGGATGCCATCTCTACTAATAATAGTAATTACTCATTATTAATTATTATTATTATCAGTAATTATTATTATAAAATTAATTTATCATTATCATTATTATTTATTTATTTATAACTATCATTTAATAACATCAAAAATAATATTATCATTATTCATTTGATATTATTCTAAATTAATAGTTTAACTATTAGTACTTAGAATTATTATTACTTATTATTGAATATTCATAATAATTATTATTTACTTATTATTTATATATTTATTACAATTTAATTCAACAATTCGGTTCAGTTCAGTTCAGCTCCAATAAGTTCAATTCAGTTCAGCTCTAATAAGTTCAGTTCAGTTCAGATCCAATAAGTTCAGTTCAGCTCCAATAAGTTCAGTTCAGCTAGAATTAGCCGAAGAGAATAGGCCCTTACAGGTGTACATATTACGATTAAAGGGGTACTAATTTTGAGAGAGAGATACTTAGAGAGAGAGACTGAGAGAGAGTCAAACTTGCTGCATAAAACTTGAAAAAGGGGTATATATGAGATTTACAATGGTATATGTTACAATTAAAGGGAAATTATATATATATAGGGGTACATCTTACGATTAAAGGGGTGCGTGTGTAGAGAGAGAGAGAGAGCGCCAAATTTGCTGAAAACCATAAAAACTTCTGAACCCCTATATGCCTCTGTTTAATTATACATATACTTCCTCCGTTCCTTAATAAGTGACACACTTGTATAGTGTTTACTATTCACAGTTTAAACTTTGATTAGATTTGGTGATTTATCTTTTAGGAAAAACATAGTCATGTGGGATCTTGTTAGATTCGTCTCAACGTGCATTAATTTAATATCAACTTTTTATAATTTTTACTCATTGAAAATTATAGATATTAATGTTTGAAATAATGCATTGGCAAGCGTGAAAACATGAAGTGTGTCACTTATTAAGGAACGGAGGTAGTATATGTGATCCCCATAGTGGCGGCACTTCCAAAATAGTTTTGGATTTTTATTTAATTATTTTCATGCATCATGCATAAGGTTTTCGAGATAAGATTGTAAGTCGCCCACAAATTTCAACGGAGTTAACCTTTATCAAACAATTTGAAACAAGTAATTCAGAAAACAATTCTATTAAACGTATTTAAGGCACCCAATTCCATAGGAAAATTTGGAATTACTATTGAAAGGTTTTCATTTGTAAAGCAAGTTTGAGATAATAATTCACGATGTTCAAACGAACTAAGGTAATGTAATGAACTAGTGTAATGACAAGGGGAGGGGGTTTATAGGAAGTCAGTGGTGCCTTGAGGAGTTAGACAAGTGAGTTAGTTACCCTAGTGAGAGACGGAGAGAGAAGAGAAACAGAATTCTGTGTACAGAGATTAGTGATAGAAAAGGCATGATGAAAAATATCTGGAGTTCTTCAGAGTTGGCTTAGCTTAGTTAGGGAGTGAGTCAAGCCACTCGACAGCTTGATTACTATCTTGAACTTGTGCATCCTCAGAATAATTAATTAAAACACCATTTTCATTTCTACATCATCTTGTCCAAATTATTAGTTCATTACAGACTCTCAGACTCGGTTTTAGGTGGTAGGACTGTACGGATCCAAGTGTCAGACGACCAATATGAAGACTCTGGGATGCGTCTTAAAAGGATTCAGAACTTGGCATAAGGGGTTTTTCATAATTATTAATTATTTTCAACGGTTCTTTGGTTCCTTCTCCTTCTCTGGTCACTACTGAGGCAAAGAAACTCTTAAGCATTCTGCCATGAAGCTTGCCTGAGTCCCGAGCTACCTTTCATCGGACTAACTATGAAAGTTACTTTCAAACAATTAGATCTATAGAGGGAAAGTAATTCCTGAGTGGCAAGTGATGACTCCATGTCCTCTTTCAAGGGAAGGCCGATATTCTGTGTTTATAACCGAGTCAGGTCAGGTAGACACAAGTACATCATAAAAATCTAAAACACTATTCACTATTCACTATTCACTATTCATAAAGCCAGGACAAAATGTTCATAGTATCATTATCCCTATGAATGTATATTTGACTCCATTAACGAAAAAGACAAGCGATCATGGATTCATGGGTCTGGGAGGAGCTTACGACCATAAAAAAGTGTAAGGCACAAAGTCTGCTCATTCAAACACGACCTTTAATTGGATTCTAGTCTGACAATAATCACTTACAAGTGTGTGATAAAAGAGATTTGAACTCTGGTCAAGAGCTGACGAGAATGAATGACATTCCGCAAAAGGAAAATGATGCATATTGGGAGGGACAAGCGAGTACTTAACAGTTAACAATAAAAAAAGAATATTCAATGAAAATAGAATAAACAGATGCATTTTCCGAAACAAAGAAACGGGAAAGAATAAAGGAGATAAATAGAAGAGAAAATTTTAAGAAACGATGAGTCGAAGATTAATAGAGAGATCTAAAACCAGAATATAAGGAAACTATCAAGAAATTATAAATTTATACATGATTTACAAATTAAATTAATAGACCGCTAAATTCTCTATACTAATCGTGAACTAATTATCCATCATTAAATGAGATAATTATATTTAAATGCTTAACAAAACAAACGAGAGGACTTAATCTATGAACCTTGATCTGTTAGCAAGATTTAGAATCTTCAATTCTTCATCAACTTCCAACAACTAGGTTTTGGAATGGTTTCTTACCACTTCGCTAGTTTGCTCAAACATGAAGTTCTTTGGAAATGGTTTTTAGGGCATAAGGGGTGGCTATTAAAAGAACAAACACAATAAGCGGGTCATGGACACAAAAAGAGTGAGCCTTTAGTATTATATATTCCAAATTTTTAGTGTTTGAGGCTCAGCAGATGCTAGTGACCTTTTCTGATTCAACTTGCTGACATAACTGATATTTATTGTGAAGATGGATATTTTGGTTGCTTCTCATCTTAGTTATCTGTCCTATGTTTACTTGTCTTTTGTGTCCACCTATTGTCTGATGAAGATGCTCATAATTCTGAATTTCAGAGATCTGACGGAAGTCCAAGAATCTGAACGAAGAGCTTGTGCCCAAGCTGAGGTGTTGAAACATGCACTCGATGAGCATAATCTAGAGCTTAGGATAAAAGCTGCTGATGAAGCTGAGGCTGCTTGCCAGCTGCGCCTCTCTGTTGCTGAAGCTGAAATTGCTGATTTAAGAGTCAAACTGGATAAAAGTGAAAGGTTTGAACATGTATTGCTTTTTATAAGTTCTAGGCATAAACTTGTTCTTTTTTTGGCCAATAAGTTAATAGAATAATAGGATGAAGAGAGTGAATTTGAAGAGGCAAGTTTATCCTTCTTGGGGGGTGAGGGGTTTGCCTTATGGTGTTGAGGTATAGAAGGAGTGCCCATCTTTTTTTTTTATTCTTTGAGAGAATATATGGTTAGATAAGAATATATTGTTGGATAGTACACTTCAGCATCTCTTTTATGTCTTTTACGATCGAGTATTTTGAACTCAAGGATGGGCTAAAAGGTAAGAATTTTGTTATTAAAAATGCACATTTAGCTTATAATAACTTGGAGAAGGCGTATGGTGAGGTACCTGGAGACGTTCTTTGGTGGGGGGTATACTTTGTAAATATATTAACTTAGTTAAGAGTATGTATCGAGATGCGAAAACAAATGTTAGAACTTGTGAAGAACTAGATAGGGTTTCCTATTCCAATTTCCAACGGGACTACAAGGATCTCCATTATGCCGTTTCCTCTATGTGCCAATGTGGGTTGAATAATATGGTGGTTGCAGATATATGGGTGGGTCGGGATGGATGAGAATGTTGGAGGCAACTATTAGAGTCTTGAGGGTTAGGTTAGGCTAAGTTTGAGCAAAACTGAGCTCATGAAGTTCAAATTTTAGTAATGAGAGGGAGTTGAGGATGTAGTAAGAGTGGAAGGTAAGTTGTTTTTATAATAGATTTTACCAAATACCTTGGGTCGATACAATTAGGGTGGCTCAATCAGAGGGGAGTAATTGAGATTTTGTATGACCATAGGATACCATCAAGGTTGAAGAGAAAATAATAGACTAATGTTATTATGTAAGTGGAGTGTTGCGCATTTGAGATGGGTGTAGGAGATATATATGTTGAGAGCGAGGAAATTAAGTATATAATCTATGAAAGAAACTTATAAAGAAGGTTGGAGTGGCTCCAATTGATAAGATAAAATGGACCTTATTACAGTTGGGTGGAATGCACCGGTAATTTTAGTTTCAAGTGGGGATTATGGAGGTTGGTAAAGGTAGTTTTGAGTGCGGATTATGGTGGCTTTAGAAAAAGTTGGGAGAAGCCGAAGATGACTTGGATAGTGTGTGTTAAAGTTATATGTTGGAATAAGGGATCGGGAGCACATAGCTCATAGCAATTGAAAAAAGAGAATGGGGGCATGGAATTAGGTGTACAACTTGGATTTATAATCTTGACTCATGGAATTAAAGTGTTGCTGATGTTGTAACCTCATGAACTGAAACCTACAAGCAAAACCCATCTTATGGAGAAATTGTTAGAAATATATGTTGGAGTAAGGGATCAGGAGCATGCCCACACCAACACCTCATCCACCTAAACCGCCGATACCAACAATTCTCACCCCACAACCCACCACGCAACTCACCATCCCTATTCCTAACCACCACCACTGACTCCACTACCACCACACACGTAGATCTTTTGAACCTGGTCGTCGCAAACCAACAACCCGACCACCTTCTTAAAAGAGAACGAAAGCCAAACTCGACTTGAGAGCCATCCTTCTTGGAAACCTAGCCCCCAGCCCAGCCCCAAAAAGCCACTCACGAGAGAGAAATAAAGAGTTCCCAGGGTTGTAAGTGAGAGGGAGGAAGAGAGGAAACGCCAGCACCGGATGCCGGTCAGGCAGGAGGATGAGTGATGGCTGAGGGAGAAGGGAGGGGGGAAATAGAAAGTGAAGAGTAGGTCTGTACATATTGCTGGCTGTAACGGAGGTGGACGGTAGAGAGTGTTTAAAAAATTCAACCAAAGAACATTTTTAAGCAAAGGGTTTTGGTTTCCTTGCCCTGCTTTCCCGTTTCTTGATTCCATTATGTTCACCCCTTAGGAACCAAACACCCCTTTAAAGATGTATATGGGGGTGGTAACAGAGATTTAGGTTTGATATAGAAGAGCTTTTTACAGAGAGCAATCAGGCATGCAAAGTTGATATGTAATCTAGAATAATTAAGGCCGGTAGGTAAATAGAAAAAGTCCGAACCAAATTTGTGTTACAAAATTGCAGCCATTATCATGGATTGAAGAGAGAGAAACATGCAAGCCATAGCCGGGACGATGGAAGGATGAGAGAGTGAGTCTATAGATCGACATGGAAGTATGAGAGAAGAATTTGCAATCCATTTTGACGTAAGGAAGAGAGAGGAATAAGAAAGTGAATGAGAGAAAATTGCAGGCACATAGAAGTAAAGGGAGAAAGCATCAATTGTCAAGGAAGGAAGAGAAAGAGAGAGAGAAAGTACGAGAAGTGTAGAAGAGGAAAGGAGAGTTAGAGAAGATGCTTAGTGGGGGGCTGTAAAAGAAGTGATGGGCTGCACGTAAACACCTGGCAATGGTTACCCTAGGGACCCTGGGTAATGTATAACCCTCATTTAAGGGGGGAAAGATGAGGGGTTGGAAGCATCACCCAAATCGAGACATGTGGTTTAAGCCTATGGTTATGATCCCATGAGAACATTTTATCCAATCAGGCAAGGCCTCAATGTGCAATCACATAATCGATTGTAATTACTGCTAAGTATCTCTAGAAGACTAGAACGTTAAGCCTCATAATAAGCAACTTGAAATCTGTATCACAGTTCACAAATGGCCTTTCAATATCAAGCCACCCTAGATGACGGCTTACGCTTGGTTGCAAGGATATTGTCTTTCCTGGACTTCCATGGAAAAGACATAGGTTCCTGCTAAAGTTACTAAGCAGAGAATAACTTATGAATTACTTCATCCGTTTCAAATTAATTGCACCATTTGCGTAGTGATTATATTCACATCATACACATTGATTGTCCTTGGTGATTTATATCTTAGGAAAAACATAGTCTTATGGGGTTTCGTCATGTCTCGATGTATATTTTTTTTAATATCAACTTATAAATTTTACTTGGATAATAAAAGATATTAATGTTGAAACCATGCACCGGCAAGCGTGAAAAGTGAAAAATGAAATGGTGCATCTCTTTTGAAACTGAGGAATTATCTGACATGTGATCCAAGGCTGATAAAGTGCTGATGTCTTTTTCTGGTTCAGATTTGATGAGACTCTGAAGGGGGGCTTATAATTTACCTTCTTATTGACCTTGAAAGTTACAAGCTGCTTTTCTATTTGCAGGGATGTCTTGGAACTGATAGAAGCGATCAAAATAAAGGATGCGGAGGCAGAAGCTTATATATCTGAAATTGAGGTTTTTATGCCGTTTTATCTGTTTTGTAAAAGTTTTAGCAGTAAATGGTTTCCTCTTTGTTGTTTTGCTTCCTTGGCACGACATATTCCTCTTCTCATATTACTGGATTATTCTGTTTGTCCAGACGATTGGTCAAGCATATGAAGATATGCAGACGCAAAATCAACACCTAATGCAGCAGATGACTGAGAGGGATGATTACAATATCAAGGTGTAAATCTAGTCACTTGTTCAATTATTGCTGCAAAGTTCTGTATCCTTCCTTTTGTTATGTCGAATCTATATTTTGTAAGTTCGATCCAGGTTGTTATGATTTTTAATACTTTGCCTACTGACTTACTATTGTGGTGTTTTTCTTCTTTCAGTTGGTGTCTGATAGTGTAAAGACAAAACAGGCTGTGAGTGCTCTTCTATCAGAGAAGCAAGCCCTTACTAAGCAATTTCAACTAGTTAATGCCTCATTGGAAGCTCTTAGGGAAAGCATTTTACGGGGTGAAGAGCAGGTGTGTTTCCATTGTTTATACTGTGTTAAAGTTTTGTAGCCTGCAGTCACCAGAAGCACTGATTTTACTCTATGCAGATGAAAGCTATTATGGCAGAGGCATTGAACTATGCCCAGGAAGACAGACACCTCAGTGTTAGCCTAGAGAGAGCGAAATGGGAATTGTCAGATGCCGAGAAGGAGTTGAAATGGGTTAAGTCTGCTATTGTTTCATCCGAGAAGGAAAATGAGCATGTTCAACGGAAGACTTCTGAAATTCAGAAGGACTTAGAAATTGAAAGGTAAAACCCTTGCTATCTTACTCTTCTGTTAAGACATCTGATTTTGTACCCTAATTCGGAAAAGTCCTATCTTGTAATCAGAAAAAGATCAGATATAAACCGAAATGTGTGTATGCTTGGTCCAAAAGTTTAACTCTTTGCTTGACGGATGTTCAGTGTTGTTGTCCTCCTTGGTGGGTTGTCCATGTATTCATTTTCTGCCATCTCTTGGATATGGATGCTCACGAGAATTTTGTTTTTGTTGAGGAAACAGGCATGATAAAAAGAAGCTTGAGGAGGAGCTTAGAGAATGGAAGGACAAGGTTGCTGAGCTGACTGCTGAAACAGGGGAGGCTGCAATCCAAAGGCTTCAGGAGGAAATAAAGGAGTGCAAGTCTATTCTCAAATGTGGTGTCTGCTTTGACCGACCAAAAGAGGTAGGTCATTTGTCACTGATCATTGCTCTATCATTGAGGGGAAAAGTCACTCCCTATCATGTCATTATCATTTACCAAGTATTTATTCATTTTCCACCCGTTTGCTATGCGGTCCTCTAGTTCAATATACTTACAACTGCAAGATTTTGTTCCCTGTATAGGTTGTGATTGTAAAGTGCTACCATCTTTTCTGCAATCAGTGTATACAAAGAAATCTGGAAATTCGCCACAGGAAATGCCCTGGTTGCGGTACTGCATTTGGGCAGAATGATGTCCGTTTTGTGAAGATATAAAGTAAACATGCTCAAGCCTCAATTTGTTTTTTTGCTCGCTAATAATCTAACGCTTTGTATGATAGTGCATCACATGATTGTAGCTCTGACTGCCTAAATGGCATTGCCCTTATGTAAATAGCAGTTACCCTAGCAAAGCCCTTAGAGACCACAGCGGAAAGACTTGTCTCTCGTGTACCATAGGAAACTTATACTTCTATGCCTTTAATTGTGTATGCTAATAACTAGTATAGATATTGCCTGCTTGTTCATATTTATTTGCGTGTCCAGTTAATAAGAACAGCAATATAGGGGGGACAATTTTCATGGACGCGTTTCTCTGGGGATGAGCTTCTTTCTTCATTTGAAGGTACATTTCTTGTTTCTTCCTTTTGATATGATTCGCTAGTAGTCTTTATTTCCCTATTGAGGTGAAAATACATATTGACTGAAACCGAATATGAGTTCACTTACTCTCTCCGTCCCATGATATAATTTCCATTTCTCATTTTTGTATGGGAATTACGAAAATGAAACATATCATGATCTGCGTTTAATGTTATTCTTGTATTGAAGGAATAAATAGTTTTTCCTCTTTCTTTTCTAACAAAATAGCCGAAAAAGTTAACTTAAGTGAACAAAAGTATTCAGTAGAATAACAACAAGGTGAGTAATAGAAGTAGAAGGATTAGAAATTAGATTTTTTTTGGGAAGCCTAAAAAGGAAATGGGAACAACAAAATGGGACGCAGGGAGTAATATACATATTAAGCTACTGAGACTCTTGACTCATCTGCTCAGACTCCTCGTGTTCGTTATAATTGTTTCACTTTGACTTTTGACACTAGCTATGCATTTTATTTTGACCACATTTTGATTAAAATATTTTGACAGAATTGGAAGTGTACACTACGATCTTTCTATATTATGCTAGGAGTTTGTCTGTTTCCATCTGAGAGCCATGCTCTCACGCATGTGAGAACATTAGAAGATAATTCGAGAGTGCTAATAGATTTATTACTCTCATAAATGTTGTATTGCACATGATATATATTATTTAATATAGAGGTGAGCATAATTGGGTACACGGTCAAAATGTTCGAAATCAGTGAATTGGTCGGAACTGGTTCTTCGAAACTGGAATTGAAATAGGAATTGGTTAGACCGGGTCCTTATTTTTGGGAATTGGAACTGGAAAGAGTTGGGAACAATTCCTACACCTGTTACCTTTGAGAGTGTTGCCAATTTGACTCTAAATAACTTTTTAGCGTTGGCCCCAAAATTGATAGGAATCATTTTTGATACCAGGTGCCCATTCCATAGGCATTCAAAAGCGAAATTTTTTCATTGTTTAGCTAACTGAGATTAAAACAATAACCATAACATATTTGTATTAACATCACTTTTGACATACTACCCAACAAGTAGTTAGATCCAAAACTTTTTGATCTAGAATTAGAAATCATAACCAAGTCCTTATATTTGGACCTAGATTCGGTCCCAATACAGGCTGCTCCGAATCCATCGGATCCAATCAGTTCTGGGTCTTGATACAGGTACATAGTATTTCTGCTTAGTTAAGGATACTTTTTCCTCTTATATGTACTTTTCGGTTATTACTCAAGCAAGGAAAAAGTTAATATTTTGGCGCACATAAAAAAATAAAAGTAAAGTGATGTGACAAAGAGGAAAAATAATGGTAGCTTATTTTATCCCTTAGTTGATTGGTCGGGGGTTTGAATCCCGGTATTTGAAGATAAAAATGATCTTTGGCGAATTCTTTATTCTTAAGTGGAGCTCCCAGGGCAAAGAGAAGAGTGACTGTTATCGGCGGTGAATACCTATGGTTCTCAATTTTTTGGCACAATAGTGGTTCGGGGGTGGCCGGTGGTTTGGTGGTATCTGCAGCAGCAGTTTGGTGATGATTATGGTTTTTTGGGGTGGTGGAGGTGGGGTGAGGTGAGGTGGTGGTTGTTGAAGGAGTTGGATGGTCAAAGGTGGATGGTCAATATTTTTCCAATGTCCCATTTCTAAGTGGAAGGATGCAGGTAATCAAAATGAAGGGATTTTGATTTTAAGGTCACAAAGGGGAGAAAAGAAAATGCAAAACTCCTCAATCAAACAATTGTTAAGAGAATGAAATCAACAAACTCTCTTTCCCTCTCTTGCAACCCGTCAATCAAAAGCCTCCTTAGTTGAAGACTGTCCAACTCGATATCGTAGCTTCAGTCCTCATTTTTTATCTATTGAATGAGGATCTACTATTTATCTATTCAATAAAGGATCGCTAAAAAGATCAAAATATCCTTGTTAAAGTTCACAAATGGACTCTAACCATTAGAGTCCAAAGTCCTTGTTTGAATTTGAACGGATCTACCGTAGGGCCAAAAGAGACATTCCTCTTAAAGAAAAAGGGCCAAAAGGGACATGATACACATACACCTGAAGTCCGTACAATAAGATATGGTCCAATGATAATGATGTTGGAATGACACTAATCATGATTGTTAATCAAATATTTTAATGGCGTGGGCCTAATTGGGTCCTTCTCAATGTACTTAATTTTAGTGGTTTGTATTCAATTCATAGTTTGCTGCCATTTGTCATCTGAAAGTGCTTTGCTTCATCACTTTCCAACATTGAAACTGCACTTTTTCTCCCACATTCCTAGTATTGCTAACCCATTTTCACTCGTGGGAAAATTGAATGTTTGAAGCTAAGCTTTAGTTAGTAATAATAGTTAGAAGCTGTAATTATTGAATATGAAGTGCGGTTTCCACTTAACTCAATCTTGGGGCCACTCTACAAGTTTACTCATCTGTTTTCTCCACTTTTGTCATCCTAGTATAGTAGTACATGTTCATTTTGTAAGCGCAATTTATAAGGTATTTTTGGAATAAGAGTTATATGGTCCTATTAAGTAAAATTTTCAATGTTCAGTGTGATAAAATTAATCACCATCAACATATAAGAAATGATAGGAGGATTTTTGCCCTATACTATTGATTATAAATAATTAATGAATTTTGATTAATCTTGGAGGATTGGAAAAGTAATATATAGAAGGGGAGGATTGTTGGCTTTTGTATACAACATAAATTTAACATGATTAAAATTTAATTATTATCTTTTGATTAAAACTATTATATTTTTTATGATCAATACTAGGCTTGTTCCAAACCATTGGAAGCCCTATGCTAAACACCAAAATGAGGCCTTTCTAAACAAAGAAAATTATAAAGCAAATATATTTGTATAAATATAACCACATCTTATGATCATTTTATGCAATTAAAGATGGGAAAATGCTAAAAGGAAAAGGAAAATTACCTAATAAAAAATAATCGACACTTTGTTTGAACAAAAGCTCATCAATTCTTAGTAATTCTCAATCTCAGAATTCAAAAGATGAGTCTAGAAATCTTCGGAAAACCCTAATTTTTTTGAATGACAATTGAAGTGGATGTGGGTGAGATGGGTTGAAATTGAAATTGTGTTGTAAATAAGTAGGTTTTTTTTTTCCGTTTGGACATTTTTAAATTCGTTGCTTTTATTGAAGAAAACCGTAATTATGGAAATGGATCGTTTCGGAGAAATTCGGATAATATTCTCGTAGGGGAGAAATAAAGGCTTTGATGTAGAAAAGGAAACAATCTCCGATTTTGAATGAGTATTCATAAGATAGGAAGGGGAGAGATTTAGAAGATTTCGCGGGAAAACATGAAAATTAAATATGAGAGAATAATGGTAAACGATGCTGAAGACGTAGACTGATTACTTAGGCTTTTAGTTTTATTTTTAGGCTTATTGGACTTTCTTTAGTTCTAAACTCTTCCAAAATGAGGTCCTATCTTATATAACAGGTTGAACATGCTCTGAGCTAGGCCTGAGTAATATTAACTTTTATTATTTAGCAATAAAAATTGGTAGTGTCATTGATTACTATCTTATATACTTCATTCGACTCATAATAAACTTTTCATTTCTCCAATGCACACAATTTAAGAGAGTAGTTGGTGCTTTGTGAATTTTTTTTATAATTAAGCTATTGTTGTTGTTGACTTTTAAAAGTATTTATTTTTACTTCTATTGACGTAAAGTGCACATAACAAACTACTTATTTCGCCTTTGTCAAAAGAAGAAGAAAAAAGGAACTTCTTATTTTTTCGTTAATGTTTTTCCCAATTTGAAAGATCTAATTAGTAATCATCAGCGATACTCCATCCAATCTATAATGAATTTTTCATTTTTTCAATGCACACAATTTAAGAGAGTAGTTGGTAGTGGATCCTTTGTGGTTTTGTAGTAATAAACTATATTTTTTGACTTTTAAATTTTTTTATTTTTGTTTCTATTGACATAAAATGCACATAACAAACTTCTTATTTCTTCATCTATATTTGCACAATTTAAAAGATCTAATTAGTAATAATCAACGAGTGATCTCTATTGAAGCAAGGAGTTGTAAATTTAATAAAGTATTATACTCATTAGACTACTAAAAAAATAAAATGTTGTATTATTTTTCGATTTTACAATATGAAGTTTAACTCAAAATCTATAATTAATACCCTAATTGTCGATTTTGAAAAGAGACGTACATAAGAATTTCAAATGAGATGCAATGACGATCATTTCCTAAAGATTAGTAGGACATGAACTCATTTATATGGAAGACTGTCTATACTGACTTTGGACGAATTGGAGGATTTGCAAGATGGATGACTATTTGCAAAGACTGTGATTACCGATCTTAGTACAAACGGTGACCAAAAGTCCATAAGTCTAAAAGGTCAGGTTGCTTTATCACTTGCAATTATGTTTACTAATGACTCTATGTATAGAGTCAATAAAAATATGTAGTGCCTTTTGTTCCCCGAAAACTCCTTATGAAAATTCTTACTATCATGTCCTCTTTGTAATTTGTGCCTTAAATTCTATGAAAAAACTTTTTTTGGATGAACAGTCCGCTTCAATCTCATTTAAATGGGTTGTTTTAATTATTTGCTAAATTTTGATATGAAGATCAATAATGATGTTCGTAAGGCTATTATGTTCTTCTCCTATTTATCTCTCTTCTCTATTTTCTCCCGCACAAAACCCTAAGAGTGGCGGTGAAATCCCTTTTTTCTACTCCATCCGTCCCCCAAAGGATTGCCCATTTTCTTTGGGCACAAAGTTTAAGGAGTGATGTTGATGAGGGCCTAGTTTTCATATTATAATGGAAAAGTAAGATAGTGAGTATTTTTTAGAATTGTTTATTAAGAGAATGTGGGGTCAAATACTTTTTGTAAGGAAAATAATATTATAGTAGGTGGGTCATGTCCAAATAAGGAAATGGGAAATGTAATTGGGACAAACATAAATGGAAAAATGGGAAATCCTTTGGGGGACGGAGGGAGTATTTTTTAACTGTTTCAAGTTGCCAATAAACCTCAGTTTCTTTCTAATGGAGAGTTTTTCTACCCATCTATTGGGTTATATCTACTCATATATTGGGTTTTATATCTCTTCATGTGAGAGTTTGGAAACTTTGTTTTTCATTATTTGTGTGATGTTAAATGTTCCTTTGTTTATTAGATCTTGTGCGGGGTTGGAACAAACGTCAATGCTTCATTTACAATCCGTTGATCTGAATTCGATTCTACTTTGAAACTACAACAGATCGATAGACCCTTTTATAGAAGGCTGCAACAGACATTGATATGAGAGACGAGAGTTTTCAAAAGTATTAGATCTCTTAAACGATCGTGGTTATGTTAGGTTAGAACTTTATTTATTTCAGTTTGATATATATATATTTGCTAGTTTTGACTTCTATTGTAGATGTCGTATGACTTCAAATCAATGAATAAATTCCTATTAAAAAAGGCTATTATGTTCTTTACCGTTTTCTTATAAACATTTTCGTGAAACATTATTATTATGTGGTAAAAACGATTTGAGTTTGGATAATGTCAATTGTCAAGGATACCTTATTTTAGATAGATTCAATTTACTATCAAATTCGTTGCAAACTTCGTTAACATTGATAATTTTGACAATGATGATGTATTTTAGTGTTACATAGGACTGAGATTTCTGTGCTATCTTTTATAATGGATGCATTAATTTTTTTTTGGTAAAATTAGAAATAATATTGGAATTTTTAAGTCTAATTGCATTTTTGTAAAAAAATTGCAATCTTGGCTATTGCATTAGAATATTTTTTCGAATTAGCAATAAGAGCATGTTTTGAAAAGGTTAGAAAAACTATAGGAAGGTCTTGTGAGAGTCGATTCAAAGTGTTGCATATAATGACATGGAAAAGGGAAAAACTAGTACAATTACCAACAGACGTATGAACATATATTTTCTCCTTCTAATGATCGTGTATACACTTTTATATAGTTGATCCTGGGCCAAGTCAGAATATATTATCAATCATTTTTGAAAATCTCTATCTAAATCTGGTTATCTCGAGCTAGTTAATGACATTGGACTATACTACAATAACATCGATATTTATTAGGGATGTCAATGGGGCGGGGCGGGCGTGGCGGATGTTGGCATTCCTATCACCATCCCTGCCTAAAAAACTCATCCCCATCCCCACCCCATCACTCATGGCGGGGGAAAATCTTGTCCCTATCCCCGCCCCAACGGGGATAAGATAAAATCTATCCCCGCCCCATCCCCGCACGAATCCCCGCCCCATCCTCGCGCAAATCCCCGCACCCGCTCCATCCCCGCCCCATCCCCGCGCGAATCCCCGCACCCGTCCCAATCTATTAAGGTTAAGGGAGAGGGAAAACAAAAGTTTAAAAGTAATTTTGGATTTTAGGCTTTGTACCTTTGGAAAATAAAAGTATCAAATGAAACTAGTAAACAGCTAACATTTAGGATTTTAGGCCTTGGGAGAATACCTATGGCGGGGCTCAGACGGGGCGGTAGGGAATGGGGCGGGGCGGGCGGGGATGGGGCGGGTATGGACTAACATCCACCCCGCCCCATTACCCATGGCGGGGATGGTTTTCATCCCCATCCCCGCCCCATCCCCCGCGAAACTTTCCCCCATCCCCACCTAACTGGGGCGGGTGTGGGGTGGGTCTCCACAAAACCCGCCCCACTGACATCCCTAATATTTATGTCCAAAGTTAGATAATTTTGTCCAACATTTGGGACGAATAAATGTAAGCCTAATAGTTAGGCTAAAATTCTTTGCTAGGACCTCAACTTTTTCCTGGTAAAGACTCATGTTAACCAAGTCTATTATTTTTATTTGAGGTTGCACTAGTCATAGTTCATGGTCGATTGGTTTAATGAATTGGACGGGCTAGACTGAAAAAATTTAGCCCTAGCTCGAACCATGTCACGAGTAGGGGCGAGTCGGCTCACAATCGCGCTAGGCAAGTTGACCTAGTGCTGGTTTCCAATGAGTCCACCAACTGAGGCGAATCAGACTAGGGTTGCAAACCATACAGATCAGGTGGGCCAGTTTACGTAGAATCATTGGCGGGCTTTTGCTGGGCTGGGTTGTATCTTCTTGAACCGTGGTTTGGTTCAACCCCTGAGGATCGGGCTAAAGTGAGTCTTTGAAGGTTGGCCCAGATGACCTTGGATAGACTAAGTTAGCCCGGCCCACTAGCCATCACTAGATTGAACCGTAATCACATGCGAGTTATTATGCAAGTTTGAACATATTTTCTCTAAAAATTAAGCACGGTTAGTGTTTATGCCAAATTTTACACAAGTAAAATCTAGATAGAGACCTACAACTTGCTAATGAAGATGGATGGCTAATCAAGGTGAACAAAGCAAATAAGAACGAAAGAAAGCAAAAAAAGTGAAAGAGACACCAGAGATGGTGACGCGGAAACCCGTGGAATAAGGGAAAAACCGCTGGTGGCTTTAAGTCCACCAATCCACTATAATCTCAGTTACAGCCCTAGTATTTTACGTACCAATGTAATTCATAAGCTTAAGAGCAATGTTTCAATCTTAGAATGTAAGTGTTGAATGCATAAAAGCTCGTCCCTAATTTACTTTATCATTGTCCTATTTATACTGAGATGAGTATCCGTTTTAATCAGCCTTCACAACGGCTTGTAACTGCCCCTTGATTCTCGCCCACGTCCGTATTTAATGGCTTTGAATGAGTCTTCATCCGTTTTACCTCTACTGCACTTATTCTTGCATGATTTTAGGCTTTGGCCATAACTAATCTGTGACGTGTCAGTGAAGCTGGTATTCCATATCCGGAGGTCCTAAGCTGGCCTTCCATAGCTGGAGAATCCTAACTGCGACAATTATTTAACCTATATCTTAGGCTATTGTTGAGTCATACGTTGACCTGTTCCAAGCTGGTGACCAATAGCTGGAAGCTAGTACCTGGTAGCTGCAAGCTTACATCCAGTAGCTAGTAGTAGCTAGCTGGAGGCTAATGCTCTGAAGCTATAGCTGGAAGGTGGCCATTGGGCGGGTTGGCCCTGATCCAACCCTGAACCGATCCGGCAAAAAACCGGTCCGGCCCTAAACCGGAAAAAATCAACCTTGAACCGGCCGGCCCAGTTAAGGAATTGGTTCGGTTCAGGTTCATGTTTTCAAATTTCAGAATCGGTCCTAAACCGATCCTAGCCCTGCACCGACCCCGACCCTGACTCGGCCCGTAAACCAGCCCGCTCTTGAACCGGTCCTTGAACCGGCCCATTCTTAAACCGCTTCTAAACCGTCACTAAAACCCCATATCATAAATTTAAATCTTAAACCTAACCTTATACCATGTACCCTAAACCTAAACCCTATACCCTAATTAAAATCATAAAATTTATGATTATTCTTATGAATGACTAGTGGACTGGTGAAGTATAAATTATGATTAAGATTTTGATAAATGAATTATAATATGATTATGATTTATGATATATGAAATTGAACTATGGTTATGATAAATAAACTTTAAATTATAATTATGATTAATATACTTTAAATTATAATTGTGATTAATAAACTATAAACTATATTTATGATTATGATTAATAAACTATAATATACGATTATGATTAGGAAAATTTGTCAGGAATAAGTCAACCTTTGCGTTGACCGTTTTTAACAAGTCTATCTTCGTTTATTCCATTAACAAGTTAACCTTGTAACCCCTTTGCTTTTAACAAGTTTTTTTACAGGTTACTTATTAATAACTTGTTAAAGTAGGTCACTTGTCCTCAATTGGTATAAATTATTTAATGTTTTTAATTTTATATCTATCTTTTCTTTCCTTTTTTCCCTTCTTTGTCCTCTTCCTTCTCCTCCACAACCATGACCATCACCACCTCCTCCTCTTTCCTTGCCACAACCTCAACCACTGAACACCCTGAGACATGGAGGGGAAGAACAGAGAAGTAGTGGTACTAGCCTGAGACAGAGTAGATGCAACAAAAATATTCAATTATAGAGTCAAATTACATCTATTTAGATGGAGGAAAGATTCCACAAGTTTGAACAACGTTAAGATATTCAAAGAAGATGAAGTTGAAGACTTTAGTGACAACCCTCCAACAAAAATATTCTAATATTTTCTTTTTCATCGTCAAATTCCAGTTAGTAGTTTACTAAATACAACAAATCTATATTCATAAATCACAAAATTTTCAACATTGACAACAAATTCTTCTCCTAAATTAAATCACAATTCAATATATGTTTCATTCAATTCACAATTGCCATTTCACAATTGAAATTTCAATTCACATCTTGACATAGAAATCAACAATAAATACACAATTTTTTTATTAATTCAAACAAAGTAGTAAAACAAGTGTGTTTAAGCCCAAGACCGTAGAAATGAAAAACTAAATATACCTAATAGAATGAAAATGAAACAGTAGCAAGCAGAGAGCAACAATTGTCAGCTTAGTTTTTCAGCCTTCAAAGTTCAAACACAGCTTAGCTTTGTTGGACCGCGGAGGAAAAAGAGAGACGCTCGAGTTACTGGGGATAGTGGCAGTACTAGCCTAAGACAGAGTAGATGCAGCGAGAGGGAGGAGGAAGTGGGCAGGGAGAGGTGTGGGGTTTGGTGGTTGCAGCGACAAAGTATATGTCAGGTTGCTTTTGTAACTCCATTAATGGAGTTGTAGCAGGATGGAAAGAAGACGATGGGTGAGAGATGAAGTATAATTACTCCCTCCGTTTTTTATTAAATGTGACACTTTCTATATAAGGAAGTTTGGAATTAATTGTGACACTTTCTTTTTTAGGCAAATTTTTCTCTCTATCTCTCTCCTATCACATGGGTCCTCTTCTTTCTTTCTCCCTATCTCTTTCCTCTCCAAAAATTGTCTAGGAGTCCGTGAAATTAAAAGTGTCACAACTAATAAAAAACGGAGGAAGTAATTTTTTTGATTAAAGGAGAGAGGAGTTTTTTTTAAATTACTTTTTAAGATATAAAGGTTAAATATTAAAAAATTTAATAGAAGAGTGACATGTGTCACTTTAACCTGCTAAAACGGTTAACGAGAGGTGATAGCTGGTTTTGACTTGTTAAAAGCGGAGGGTATTCAAGGTTAACTTGTTAATGGAATAAATGAAGATAGACTTGTTAAAAGCGGTCAACGCAAAGATTGATTTATTCCTGACAAAATTTCCTTATGATTATGATTAAGGAGTATTTGTTATTGGGAGTTGCGATTGATGAAATTTCTATATGAAATTCGTATTTGATTTACTCTATGAGTTATTATTTATAAGAATTATCCTTTTTAAATAATAAAAAATAATTTTTACTTAAGGTGCATTTCCAATATGGAAAAAAATTGTATTAAAAAAAGTTGTATTAAAAAAATGAAATAACCCTGAATTGGCACTGAACCAGCCCTCGACACTAAATCTAACCCTGAATCGACTCGGACCCTGGCCCTGAACCGGCCCTGAACCGTTCCTGAACCGCCCCCGAATCGTTTCTGGTTCAGAAAAACATAACCCTGAACCGGCCTGGGGTGGTCTTAGGGCTGGGCCAGGGCCAAATTTTGTGAACCGGCCCGTATATAACCCAGCACTGAACCGGCACAACCCGGCCCGTGGCCATCTCTCTAGAACCTATGATCATGGAACCTGCGAACCTGCAGAACTAGCTTAGGAAAATCTGGACATCACAGTTAGTGCAAACAAAGACATGTCACGTATGCACAGGTCTCAAGTCTCAAGCCTTACCAATCAATTACAGTTACCATTGGATTCAGGTAATAACGGAAGATATCCTAACTCTTCAGAGAAAAATTTGATAGAATGCGCAGCAGGAACTTGGATTTGGTACAACTTACAAGAGGTTAGACCCGGGGGCAGAGGCTGTGGTTTTTGCAAAGTGCATGTGGCCTTAATCACATGCGATTATTTATATTTTTTGCTTGCTTTTGGTTTTTCAAAATTTTCTTTTAGGTTTTTATATTAGAAATTCGAAGCTGCCATTTCTGACAAAAGAAATCTAATGTGCAACAGAGTTACTCCTATATGATTAATAAAAAAAACCACGAATTCTTCCTTGAATTATCTGAAGCAAAAGTTTTATGCCATGTGAATTTTCAAGATGCAATTAGCCATTTTTATTTGCACGACCATAGTTATCATGGTTCAACTTCAAATCTATTCACTCTATACTAAATTAATTGTTACAAAATTCGCGTCTCAAAATTCTATAATTTCTTATGACGGTTAATATTTAGCAGAGTGCAAATTATTATAAGACCAAGATTTTGATATATGTGGTTGTTTTGAGGATAGATGAGAATACATGCTTAAAATATTGATCGACTAACCAATACGCTCCCTGTATCATAATATAGAAAAGAACAGGCATAAGAATCCATAGCAATATAAAAATTGATATAATATCCTATTATTAGAAAATACAAAACAAATTTGTTACGCGCCTAAATTATTTAATTTTCTAAAATTTTCCAAAATGTAGCCACTAGCTAGTCGTTAATTAAAAGAAGCGCTCTTCTATAACTTCGTCCCACAACTTGTTTACAAATTACGAGATCAGCAGAAATGCAAAGCATGCCAAGAAAAATGACTTCTTCTTGTCGAGCATTCACATACATTCCATTGTATGCTTGTGGCTTGGAGCAATATCAACTCATATATTTTTTTATAGGAAGGATCGTATTATGTTAACAAACATTAAGGAACAGTATAATATGTGTATACTTATTTACATACCTTACAAAGAGAATAACACTATGTTTTGTGAATTTATATATTTTTTCCGGTTCTGTTAAGATCAATGTATACAATTTATTTTAATTATTTTACAATCAATAATTTAATTTAGCTCATTTCAGTTTTATTAAAAATTAGTTTCCTTCAATTGAAATCTGTTCATGTTTATTCCATTTCTTTTCGATCCAAAAACACTAGGCAAAAGACATTATTTTCTCTCAATAATTCTATCTAATGCATTAAAATCGTGACCTTTTTGGTAGAAAAGTACGAACCCGCAAGTCTCAAACGTGTTTAGGCAAGTAGACAAAAGAGGCAGACAATTATTTGCAAACTGAAATATGTCACGAGAACTCTTATTTCTTAGTAATTACTGTCTACTTCTAGCAACTAGCTAGTAGTAGATGTTTTAACTTGTAAAGGAAAAAGGATAGATAAAGATAGAATATGGAGCATATAAAGTTGGTCTTTTCCTTGGAAATAAGTAGATAACTAATGTTCACCAAGGATGGACTTGGGAACCAGACAAATGCTACAACTTTTTATGATACTATCCGCTTATAGTACTACCTAGATTTTGAGTTCGTTCTTTTCAATTTATTCTTGTTTTATTTAATTTTATTTAAATTTATTAGTTCTTATTAGATTTTATTGGACCCTATTAAACCTAATCTGAACTTATAAGGAGTGAAAATAAATTGAAAAAAAGGATTCTTATTCGACCTTATTAGATGAAAACTTATTAGACCTAATTAGACCTCATTCAACTTTATTAGACCTTTTTAGACCTTATCTGAATTTATAAGGATTGTCAATAAGTTGAAAAGAACGGACCTTAAGTATGTCCCTCTAAGATACTCATAATTTACTACTTTTTATATTTAGTAAGGGTGTTCATTTACGATTATCCGATCCGAAATTTCGAATTTGGAGATTGGCGGTCCGGTCCAAAAATATCGATATCCGATCCGATTTTTTAGGGAAAAATCTTTAAAAACAAATCGAATATGGATCAAGGCATTCGAAAGCATATGATTTTCCCATATTTCGGATATCCGAAAATGCTAAAAGTACGATATGAAATTTTCGGAATATCTTATCAGAAACAACAAAATTTTTTTGGATCACGTACTCGTTTTTTCATACGCATCATTCAGAACGCATCACTATTATTATTTATTTAGTAGCACTTACCAAACGGATCATTAATAAAAACAAAGAACATGAGAGAACTTTATTGAGAGTCTTGAGACTCAGATAAGCCGGCACTAACGAGATGTTGATTGTGCCCCTGTTATTTGCCTAACTATTAGGGAATTAAACACTTCGTGACAAATGTGGCTACAAGTGTGTACGCAATCTTTGTACCATGAGGCCAAGGAAGAGTTAAATTTAAGGAGCACATGCAAAGTCATAGTATTATTTTGAGATCTACAAATTGATGAGATAAGTTCAATTTGGTACTTAATCCTATAGTGGTCGTCTTTATTTCATTCTTCATCGTCTGCTTGCTCATAGCTGTTCTTAACTTTGTCAACGATGCGCAGACTCATAGTACTACTACACCCCATAAATTCAAAGATTTCTTTAGTATGAAACTAAGAATAGTAGTACTACTTTTATTCTAGAAAACAATTAAGCAAGGTATATTTTGGTCACTCTTCATTAAATTCGTTGACACCAAAAGATTCAAGCATATTTATCAACAATTTATCGTCATTTTTTTTTACTTTATGCGTTTCATTTTAATTGTTATATTGAGAACTTTATACTATTTAGAAAGCATCATTTGACCTTCTATTATGATCTATACACAACGACAAAAAGTCATTTTAAATCTTACTAGATTTGTCTTGACATATACTTAATTAATATCCAAATTTTGTAATTCTTTCTTAAACACAATTAAGTGCATGAGTTGAATACAAAAACAATTATGTTCACCTCAAAAACTCTATAAAATCGTTTATTACTCTTAGTAAGAAGTACAAAGTTTTCTTTAGCCACTTGATGTAACTACCTAGAAAATGTGTTTAATTTGTAAGTCCAAATCATAACAATACCTAAAAAGAAATCAACAATCCTATTTTCTCCACTGACCTCCCTAAGTTGAGGTAAGCCACAAACCACCCTTTGACAATTGACATAATAACATTCATTAGGATGTCTTGGCTAGTTGCCACTTATTAGCAACAAAGACATTTTTGCATTAATCTTTGGATTTACATACAATTTTCTACCCAACCTTTTTTTTGGTAAATAATTTTCTAGCCAACTTGCATTAAAGTTATTGTGTTCATTAGTCTGAAAAAAAATTGTGTGACTTAATAATGTTAAGTTGAATAATTGCAATGATTAGTATAACCAACAAAAATTAGTTTAGAATTTAGATGAATTAATTTGTAACGTGAGTACTGAGTAGCATCAAATTATTGTAAAGAAACTAGTGGGAGAAATATTGTATACCGTATCGCCAAGTAGAATTAGAGAATCTTCAAGGTAGTTAGGTGAGTACAGCAGTACAATTGGTGCAAGCATATAATGAATTAATGATATAAGGATTCTAATTAGTTGCCCTCCATTGAACATGGAGCATATCAGAAGAATAGAACAAGTCAACAATTATACCAAATAAATACCATCTTTTTTTTATTACGCTAAGGGGTTGTTTGGTTCAAAATATAAAATGGGAAGGGAATGGAAACGAATAAAAAAGGGAATGGTAATAACAATGGTTACTTTTATTAGATGTTTGTTTCAAGCCATGTAATGGAAGTAGAACGGTAACCATTAACAACAAGTAATGGATTTTGTTACTTAAAAGGAAGGGGAGGTAACAAACTGGAGAAGTCAATTACCACCAAGTGATGATAATGGATTGCTGAAGGGTCAAACTAAACAAGAAGAAAGGGAATCAGTAATTGATTCGTTTGTGGGAGCCGAATAACCGATATTTTTACCATTACAATATAATGATAATTGGTAGAGATGATTTGGATGGAAAAGAAAGAATTGGAAGGAGAAAACACATCTTCGCATTTTTTTGAAAAAAATTGATTGAAAAGGAAGGGTAAGTGGGAGGAATTTATATTGTTAAATTCTATATTTTTCCAAAAATCGGAAGTAAAGGAAAGCTATCAAGTTTATTAGTTATTACCCTCATCTTCCCCTTTCCTCTTTCCAGGGGCGTCCCGTCGGTTTTGGAAGATATGTGCTTAAGTAACCAGGGTTTTCAAACTATGTTTAAACTTTGTATACTAGATTATAAATTTTGGTTTTGGTGAAACAAACATATATTATATTGTACCAAAACATGGTAAGCTTTCAAAGTTGAAATATTTTTTGCATACCATATCTCTAATTATACTTTAGCGAAAATGAAAAGAATAAATAGTATTTTAATAGTATGTATTGAAACGAATCCAATGTGATTTTTTTTTATATTAATGTTTAAATCACAAAAGATGGTGAAAGGTGAGTGTGTGAATTGTGTAAAAGTCCAAATGCGGCAATAGAATATGACGGAGGAAGTATAATTTTAGTACATCTATTTTTAATACTTGCGAATTGAAGGAGAGAAAATGCATTTGTCTTTCTTGCCCATGTAAGGTAGAAAAAAAATTAAAGCATAAAATGGTGCATAGGATAAGTTGAATCAAGTAATGACATAAAAGTCTTTTTAAATAAAAAAGGTTAGCTATAAAAGAAACATTGCTTGTAATAGTAAAATATTTGAAATCGATATTTCTTTGCGTACATATTAGCAAATATCGGATGAAGGTACACACCTAGTAAGTAAGTAAGCAGTACTCCGCGAAGAACTAATAAAGGTTATGTTTGGTGCAAAAGAGAGGAAAAAAGAACCTCAAGCCAAAACAAATTAAACAGCAACTAGGAAATAACTAAACGTGGCCAGGCCACATCACTAACACCATTTGCCAATAATTGGCCTAAATCCCTAGGAATATCCTGATGAGTTACTAACGGTTGATCATGATCAGCTCCATAATTTGCAAGCCAGTTCGCAACTCTATTTGCCTCCCGATAACAATGAAGAACTTCGGCCTTCCAAGCGAAATCAGCCACCATCTTTTCACATTTTTTAACCAAAGAAAGACACTCCCCACAATAGTTTTGTGGAGCTTGAGAGAATTGCACACAAGTCCTACTATCCATTTGGACTATCAACTCCTCCACTCCCATGTCTCTAGCCATTTGTAAACCTCTTTTCTAATGCCCTGAGGTTAGCTTTCAAAGCTGAGCAACTTCCAATTCTCGTCGAGAAAGCTGCCAAGAAATCGCCTCTGCTATTGCGCAACACCTCACCACCACCCGCTGGGCCTGGTGTTCCCTTGACTACCCCGTCGGTGTTGAGTGTTGTCCAACCATCTTGAGGTGCTGTCCATCTCACAAAGATCTCAACGTTTGCTCTTCTCGTCGGAGCATGCATAAAAATATTGTTTGAATAGTGTTGTGGTTAACTAATAAAGGTAGCTATGGAGTGCAAAATTGTGTGTCTACACACCTAGTAAGTAAGTAGTAATCCGTAAAGAAACACAAGGAATATTAAGTTTGAATAGTGTTGGATAGAGTTAAATGGAATGAGGTGGACTTACTGATCTAATTTTAAAATTAGACCGCCTCTTTAAATAATTTCTGCTAAAATAATCCCATATTTAAATTCCAATAAAATGATAAGTTAAATTCCAATAAAATGATAAGTTAGTTAGAAGAGTAAAAAAGATTGAGATAAACACTTCCGAAATCCTAGTTAAAGTATGCTAACTTCTATCTTGTATTTCTAGAAGAGTAAACTTCGTAAAAGATTAACAAAAAGAAAATGACAAAATTTTCTCATATATTACGCCTTAAACTCCTATGAAGTCGAGTAATCAACAAACTTCCTTCTTAATTATTCCATTTTTTTTCCCCACTTTTTAAAAAAATCCCAACTCCTTCACCCCACCTCTCTCCCTCTCTCCCACGTTACCCCTCAACTCCAATTCCCTTTCTCTCTCTAAAAAAAACTCTTCACTTTCTCTCTCTTAATTAAACTTAAACCGTTAACCCCAAATATCGGCATTAAGCAAGCACAGCTCAAAACGTCAGAAAAACACACAAAAACAAACACAAACACAAATAACACAAAGTTTCAGCATCAATTTTAACCCAATTTCTCGAAATTTTTCGTCACCAAAACCCAACAAAGATTAAATTTTTATGATCATTTTTTTTGCACAAAGAATATAGAATATGATAATGATGCAGAAAAGAAGGTTGATAAAAGTTGCAGTAATGCGAAAGATACTAACTTGCGCCATATTTACAATAGCTTTATTAGCTCTCTTCTCTGTTCATGTTCCAAGAGTTCCTATTACTTTGCCTGATCCCTATAAACTTCCTACGGTATTTCTTTTTCTCTCTTAATATTTTGTTTTTATTTTTCTCAAAGTTTATTTCTTTTGTTATTTCTTATAATGGGTATTTTTGTTTTTTTGTTTTTTTCTATGATAAATTTGATGGGTTGTATAAATTTCTACCATTATTGAGCAATTTGTTTTTCTTTTGAAAAGTTTGGCACTTTTGTTATACTGGGTATGTTAAAGAATCCAAATTTGATGATGGGTAACTTGTAGAAGTCCATAATGTTTAATTTTTGTCAATTGGTATGAGTGAGTTACTGGGGTAAAAAAACTTTGTTTATCGAGTGGGTAGACGAGCCACTACTAATTTAGCGATTAGAATCGGTTTTTTAATTGTTTATTAGTAGTGGGGTAATACATATATCATATATGTTTCTTTCTTGGTAAATATCATGTTCATCAAAATCTCATGATTTTAGCAATTTAAACTGGTTTTAAGTATTAGTGTTAAAGTAGGATTGAATTAATTAGTTACTCATTGTTGGGTGGTTTTGTTAATGCAGCCACATGAAACTAATTTTCCGAAATTAAATGCTGAGCAAGACTTAGTACTTGAAAATGCACCTCCACATATAGTAAAACCTCCACTTTCTTCGCAGAAGGTTTGTGATTCCTGCCCCTTTTTGTTTGAATTTCATCCCTGAAATTTGTAATTATATAAAATAAATTCGAAATACGACTATGTATTTGTTGTTCTGTTGGTATTAAAACCTTTTGTTAAAAACCTGGTGTAAACCTTGTTTTCAAAAACTTATTTAAAAATTCTTAAAACTTAAACCCTTTTTAAAAACTTTTTATCACTTTTGTCGATGCCATCTCCTTTGGCAACGGTTTCAGTTGACGATTCATGTTAGCCGACCCCAAATCACTTTGGGAATAAGGCTTAGTTGTTGTTTTGTCCGTTGAATGTTGAGAAGCTGAATATTCTGAATATCTGTTTGATGTAAAGAGTGCATGCTTGTTTTTTTTCATTTTTTCACTCACTTAGAATTGACAGTTGGTTGATCCCAGTGGATTATTGGACTATGATAAATTATGGAAGAAGCCTCCGAATCGTGATCTTGTGCCCTGTGTTGAGCCTAGTGATGTATATAAGCGTAAGGAATCGTTCTTTTATTTTCCGAAATTTGTATTATTAATGTGAAATTTTAAAATACTAATTGTGCTGTTATGTTTTGTTTTACATGAATTCAGCTCCTACAGAGTCACAGCGCTACCTGCTTGTTCATTCTAATGGTGGTCTTAATCAGATGAGAGCCGGGGTTCGTGCTCACTTTCTTTATCTTTTGGTTCCCGTCTTGTTATGCATATCTTTTATATAGTCTTAAGTTTATCATTAAGAAACAACCATATCTATATTAACATAGTTATTCTGACTATAGTCTGATTGTTTTGTTAGTTCGTGGTCTGTGGAAGAATAATTATTAATTTGTGGGTAGTCTGGAGGTTTGTTTGGTACCTGATTGTACTGAGTAATTTATTTCAACTGAATGATAAGCATGAGTCCGTGCTGGGCCCGTACTACGAAAATTATTTGTCTGTTGATGTTGATGTTGATGGTTTGGTACTGAGAAACTCATATAGCCGGCTGACAGCATTATGTCTTTCTTCTCTTAAGCAGATGATTTGTTTCCAACACAGAAGTAATAGCAGAGCCCTTGTGGTCATCACTATTATTATTAATCTGCATAAATACATAATAGGAGTACGAGATTTTACTTGGTTCATAAACAAGTTTGGATATTTTACGATTTAGCTTCACATCTATATGTTTCAGTCACAAAATTTAACCTTCACGTTTTGTTTGGGTCAATTTGGACATGAAACATATTGCATTGCCTGTTATATCTCTGCTCTCATCTTGTTGGAACATTGACTGCCTCAGTTGCAATAACTTACGTAGTTGCGTACCCGGAAATTGTTTGTCTTCCTAGTAATAACCATTATATTACTCATACTACTGTAAAGTAGCAATTGATCTTTCACACCATCATCAAGGGTATTGTCAAAATGAGCATGTCAAAATGGGATTCATTTTAGTGATCTTTTGTGGAATGTGAGACCTTGTCAAATGTCACCTAGAGATTTAGGTAGGTTAACCTATAATTTGTTAAGGACAGATTTCATTTTCTCTTCATGTTTGGGAAAACGACAGTTTCAGACAAGTTACTTTCTATTATGAATTTCAGATATGTGATATGGTGGCTGTGGCCCGGATCATTAATGCGACTCTCGTGATTCCGGAACTTGATAAGAGGTCATTTTGGCAAGACTCAAGGTATACATTGTCTTTTCATTAATGTGGCATCTAGTGACTAGTGCCGGAGACGGAAATTCCATTTCATTTCTCTTATGCGAGTTTCTTCATGAGTTGATTGCAGCAACTTTGCAGATGTTTTTGATCAAGAACATTTTATTACTGCTTTGGCCAATGATATTAAAGTTGTTGACAAATTACCAACGGAACTTTTGACTGCTCCCAGAGCAGTGAAACATTTTCGGAGTTGGTCTGGGTTAGATTACTACCGGAATGAAATAGCAAGCATCTGGAACAACTTCCAAGTAGGTTTAAAATTTTGTTCTGCTTTTCCCTGTTTAATGGGTTGAGCGATGATGAAAACTCTCTTACTTTTCTGGCAGGTGATCCGAGCTGCCAAATCTGATTCTCGCTTAGCAAATAACAATCTTCCCCCAGATATTCAGAAGTTACGATGCCGTGCCTGTTATAAAGCCCTCCGCTTCTCCCCAAAGATTGAAGCTATGGGAAAAGTAAAGCTGCCCTGATGATAGATAATTTTTGCTATATAACCAGTAAAATGCTGTATGGAACTTTAATGTTGCTTTCTTCTGTGTAGTTATTAGTGGAGCGAATGAGGAATTATGGTCGCTACATTGCTTTGCACTTACGGTATGAGAAAGACATGCTTGCATTTAGTGGATGCTCCCATGGATTGTCTCCTGAGGAAGCTGATGAGCTGACAATGATTAGGTGAAGCAAAGTTTGTGTCGCAATTTACTATTGCAATGCTGGTGTTTTAGGTTGATTTCTAATCGTAGCTTACTAAAGTAACGGACATTTGCTCTTGTTAATTTGAAGGCAGAATACAACACATTGGAAAGTGAAGGACATTAATGCGACAGAACAAAGAAGTAAAGGGTTTTGCCCCTTGACACCAAAGGAGGTTGGCCTTTTTTTGTCTGCACTTGGATTTCCATCACACACTCCCATATATATTGCTGCCGGAGAGATATATGGTGGTGAATCTCGTATAGCTGAATTACGGTCTCGTTTTCCCATCTTGATGAACAAGGTATTCCGTATGTACTGCTCCTATACTTACCTCATGAATCTTTCTAGCCTAGATATAAGGTTACACAGTTCAGCAGAGCATTGTCAGATTAAGATTTTACTTGGAGATAAAGATGGATGAGAAGAAATAAGAAAGAAAAAAGAACTTTTTATTCTTATAGTCTTCAATATTGGATCATCTAAATCATAGCTATTAGAAAGTTGCAAAACTTGGACTCGTAACACGTGATTGATGACTTGACTACTTTGTTTTTCAAGGAAACATTAGCATCTATAGAAGAACTTGAGCCTTTTACCAATCACGCATCTCAAATGGCTGCTCTGGATTATATTGTTTCTGTTGAAAGTGATGTGTTCATTCCTACATACTTGGGAAACATGGGAAGGGCTGTTGAAGGTCATCGCCGCTTTTTAGGTCACAGAAAAACAATTACTCCTGACAGGTTGATTTCTTTCTGAATTTGTTTTTTATCCCATGGTTGATCTACAATATTATGAATTAAACTGATTTGCATCATATGCAACCACCAGGAAGGCTCTTGTTCACCTGTTTGACAAGATTGAGCAAGGTTTTCTAAAAGAAGGGAAGAAGTTGTCATATCGAATAGTTGAGATCCACCGGAGAAGGTATGTTCAATGATTCACATCTATGCTTTTCTTTGTCTTGTCATTCATCTCTGAAACTCAAATTGTGGTTGCTCGATGGATCCTATTTCCTATATGTATAGAATAGTACGTAGTACACTACATGATTCATTCATGTATCTACATAAAATCGGGTACGTGTGTCTGACACGAGTATCCTTGTTGGACCCATTATGTAAGAAATTTTCCATGTCTACTGTCAAGTGCTGATACCCATGTTAGACTCTCTAGGATCCGACACAAGTCCCTTAGGAGAAGCTGAGTGTGAGGTGCATAGCATGAATACATACATGTAATCGTAATTTGTACATACATGCATACATACGATATCATGTGCAATAACTGATTTGTGGTATTCCGTGGATAGGCAAGGGTCACCGAGAAGGCGAAAAGGTCCATTATCAGGAACAAGGGGCATGGAAAGATTTCGGTCTGAAGAAGCATTTTACGAAAATCCTCTGCCTGAGTGTTTGTGTCAGAGGACATCCTTACAGATGAATACTTCTGCTATCAAATAAGGAGCTGCAGAAACGATTTGGGAGTTTGACACACTCAGGGATTTCCATTTCTTTGTACATGAGAAGTATACATGGTGCATTTTCCAAATGCTCACTGAAGTTGGAAATCGTAACGATGCCTTCTGATGCAGACTGCAGGTCAATGTGCGTATCTATCAGAACCTTGGCCTAACTACAATGACAATCTTCTCTTTCTTTGCTTCATTTTCTTTAAGCTGACAATGCCAGGCAAAAAGGAGAGTTAAGTGGGTGCATCACTGCAGTATTTGAGAATATGGCCTCTAGTTTTATTAGGGAGGCTGTAAAATTGTACATTTTCTTAGTTTTGTGAGAGGGGGAATGGAACCCCTCTCAAAGTAGGCTACACACAATTACCTTGCTTCAACAATGAAGTAATTGAACATGTATAGTTCTATATGTTTATTGAAATTTCCATTAAATGCAATAAAAAATAATTCATTACTCTTTTTTTTACCGCTAAGACTCTGTTCTCTCCAACTTATTTAGACTGGGATCTTTCTTTCCAACTTATCAGTGTTTATTTGAAGTTATTTGAATAGCGAATGTTTTCTTCAGCTTGGAAATAGTTGAACTGATTTAAACTTGGTTGGTTTACTAGCTATGTTGGTCGACACCCTTGGGAGATGGTGGTTATACCTCATTTGGCGGTGGTTACATCTTTCTAAAGATGGTGGTGATATCCGATGTGCGGATATTGGTTACTCGATCGATCTTGTCGTCAAGGTGGAGAATTATTGGAAATTGTGACTCAAAGATTGAAAAAGGGAAAATACACAATTTATATGTGCTTCTTTATCCAGCAAATTTCTCATTTACAAATTTTCTTCCTAATTACTTTTAATTATTACCAATTGCTCTAACAATTCATATTCAAACTCACCTTAGATATTTTTTCCGTTGAAAAATTGTGTAAGGCTTACTGGAAAAATATAAAAGTAAAAAGGATTAGTAAGCGGATGACTAACGTATGAGGATTTTGAGTAGGTCAAAACATTTATTAGGGATGTCAATGGGGGCAGGCCGGGTGCAGAGGACGACCCATGCATCCACATCCACACCCGCCTAAAAATCTCATCCCCCACCCCCACCCCGTCATGCATGACAAGGGAAATTTTATCTGTATTCCCGCCTCAATGAGTACAAACTAAAAACTATCCCTCCCCCATCACCCACACAAGTCTCTACACTCGTCTCACACCCTCTATACCTGCCCCAACATCCGCCATACTTACCGTCATGTACGTCCCGTGCTTATATAAAATATGCTAATGTTTTTTTCAAAAGAAAATATGCCAAAAGAAAATTAGTTTTTATTAAATACTAGATAATAAGTACTTAGGATGTGGGAATGAGATGAGGCAGGTAGGGACAGGATAACCGCCTTATCACCTATGACAGGAGCTCCATCACCGCAAAACCTTCCCTCATCTTTGTCTAATTGAAGCATATACGAGGCAAGTCTCCACAAACCCCACTCCACGGACATCCATAATTCCAGTAAAACGCTTTTAAGAGCGGATCCTTTGGAACCTTTGCTAAGAGGACCCTTCAGTGAGAAACAAAGAATGGATAACAGAAGATATGATGATATATTGATATCCAATGAAACCCCATTCACGTTTTCCAGTCCCCACAAAAAATAATGAGTAAACACATCTCATTCTCACGTCCTCACAATTCTCTCATCTTTCTACTTTCTCTCTCCTCTCAACAATGGCGTCATTCTCTCTCCTCTCAACTCTCCCCTCTCTCGCGCCCATTTCTCCCGCCATTAATACTACTCCAAGATATTCTCCTCTTCCTGTATGTTTCTCATATTATATTCTCTATTTCGTATAACCTATAATGTTAAAACAAACTAATTTCTCTGCTCAATTTTAGGTTACAATCTGTTGTAGTAGCACTAAATTGGACGATAATGAGGACCGATTCCGACGCAGAGATTTCCTTAACTGCCTCGCATTGTCAGCTGGAGTGGTGAGCCATTTCTCTCTACTTTATTCTCACTGTATTTCTGTATTTCTCATTTTGATATCAATTGTGTGTAATTATGCTCAAAATTTGCTCCAATTACTTGTTGTAGAAATGTATCTGTAATTGAGCCTTTTGGCTCTTCATACATGATTCCTGCTCGTCTCAAAGGTAGAGCTGTCAACATCTGACACGACACGACAACACGACCAAAACGACACGATACGAATACAAATTTACGAGAGAAAACACGAACACGACCCATTTAGATCAATTTGTCCTTTTATTCAATTATCCTATGTTTTACGTACTTTTTGATAAATTTTATTAACAACACGAAATGAACACAACACCAAACACGAACACGATATGACACGACATGTTTGACACCTATACTCAAAGGTTAATGCTGCTATAGGAAGCAAAATGTGTGTTTTTTGTTTGATAGAGGTTGGAAATTGTAGAAGCGGTGGTTATAGGAACATATGTAGAAGTGCATTTTTGAATTAGAAGAGTAGAGGGAGGTTTTAAAGGAAAAGGCGGATGATAGATGTTGCATTGTGTATTGTTGGTTGTTTGGTAAAGAATGGAGCAATTTAATTTGCAATTGTATGATAGATGATGCAATGGTAGCTTTGTTCTTGTTGAAAATTTGGCAAGCATACTTTAGCTCGCCGAATTCCAAATTTGATCAATAGTTTCTACTTATCAAGTAAGGATTCTTGTTATGTTGCTTGTGGAAGTGGTATCTTGAGTTGGTTACCCAAGTGCTTATTAAATCCTAAGAGACTCTTACTTAGGTAAGATATTAGAGACGAGACTCGAGAGAGGTTGTTTCTGTCAGTCCCATAGGCTTCCTTTGCTTGGGTAAGAAGCATTTACCAATAGCATTACAACCGTAAATTTATTTTTTCCTCTGTTTGGTTTATTGACAAGAGAAGTTGAGAGAAAGGAAAAAAATTAAAATGGATCAGAGAAGCCAAGAAGGGAAGGAGCAAGTTAAGAGAGAGGTAAAAATGACATTTCTTAATTTTGAAAGGAAAATGTTATATATCATTGAGACAACTATGTCCTACCGTTTACAAACCAAACAAACGAGAATTAGAGAAAGGCCTTTCTAGGAAAATATTTGCTCCCTACCTAAAACTGTCTTAGTTTGGGACACAAGTACACCACTATTGGTACTCAATATTAAATGAGAAATGGTAAGAGTTGAACTAGATGAACTGTGATAAGCGATAGCTACTACCTAAAAACTGCTATTTTTTTTACGTAACCTTCTTGCTAAGGCCTAAGGGGTATGCAGATGACAAATATTTTTGTTCTAGGTGTTAGATTGTTGAAAGTACTTCTATATGTTGATAAGGTCCTAGTGATATTTTGAAGGAACATGTGTGTCATCTAGCTAAAGGCTGCTAAATCATGTAAGAGCCCCAATTTTATGCTTGTCTGTATGAATGTGTATGTATACTTTTTATAATTTGATGGTGATTTTCTGCCAGCCTTAATGCCTTCAGGAAGTCATTACAAGTTCAGGACCCTTTAGCGGAGATGCATATGCTGCTGATTTAATTCAAAGAAGGCAGCGCTCTGAGTTTCTCTGTAAGTCTTTGAGACACTTGACAATATTTTGCATCGTCTACTGATCTGAATGTCTTTCTTTCTTTGCATTCCAGCTGATATTAAAGGGACACTGTATACAGCTATAAAGGTGTGTACATTGTGATGTGTCGTGTTTATAATATATAAATATCTTTTTTGTATCAGTTGTTTCAAAGGATTTTATGTCTTTCTCAGACTAATACTTCAAGCTTGTTCATTTTTCAGAAAAATCCAGAGCTTATTCCGTCCATTCTGACTCTAGCCTTAAATGATGCAATAACTTATGACAAGGTGAGATTATAGATGCGTTTATGCTATATGGCTGTATATGCATCCTCTTGCTTCATTATTTAAAGAGAAGTAATAGATAGATGAAAACTGATTCCTTCTGATTAACTTTGTAGGCCACAAAATCTGGAGGCCCCAATGGCTCAATACGAATCAGGTATTCGCTGGCTCAAATGTTTCTGTTGCCTAAGTTAAATGGTGTGAAATATAGAGCTGGAAAAAGCTCAGATCTTTACATTTCTGGATTTGCCCAATTCGGTAATATTTTGCATCTGCCACTTGCCTGTTATCGAGGCTTGGTATAGGTGTTGATGCATCAAACAAAAGCTATGGTGCTTAAGTAGTCTGTTTTCTCACATTCATGAGACTAGGGTTGATATCGTGTTTTGAATTTATTGCTTGAAGCTCAGAGATAAGCAGACCTGAAAACAAAGGGCTTTCAGCTGCTTTAAATCTGGTGGAGGAAGCAAAAAAAGAAATTGATTCATACGCCAAGGGTGGACCAATTGCTTATGCTGATCTCATCCAGCTTGCAGGTAAGAAATAAAAATGGCAGCCACTATGCTCCTTTTTTTGCATTTTGATATTCTTACAATAAATTTCTTCAGTTCAATGCATATGATTGTTTTGATCTGGTTTGTGGTTAACTCTGGCAGTTTTGAGCATTGAGAAACATATTGTGGATTCTTCTTCTCTTGTTATCTACTTATTCCTTTTGTTTCCCCGTGCTTGTCTTCTGGCTCTTCTTTTGATGTTGCTAAAGCTCCTTTTCTCTTGCATTTCTTTTCTTATAGATGTCAATAAAACTAAATAGGCTATTGAATTGTGGATAATGATTCGTAAAAAATTGAAAGGGAGCATAATGCTTAAGAATGAATTACTGCGCACATTTTAGGTCCCTTACCATAAATGTTAATCCTTTTATCCCAAATTATGTGTTACCCTTCTAAATGGCACCTATTTCTAAGTGGTGCTGAAGAAGTCATTGTATCATAAAATAGAAAAGATTTCAAATTCAATTTTGGGTGCAAGGAGTTACATGAAGCTAGAATGAACAAGTGCATTGGTCTCAAATCCTAGCCCATGGAAATGAAAAATGTGATATACTTTGAGCCCTAAAAACCATGAGTACGGTCTCTTCATTAATGCAGCACAATCAGCTGTGAAGAACACTTTCCTGGCTTCTGCCATCCGCAAATGTGGTGGGAATGAAGAAAAGGGAGGTCTATTATATTCAGCATATGGTTCTACTGGACAGGTGCGTTACCTCTACATTGGACACGCTGGACAACTTCAGCATACAGGCTTCTTTTTTCCCCCCTTCTTTTCTGGTGTTTGAAGATGCCAATGTGCTGATGAGTTGATACTTGTGGACGAGAACAGTGGGGCCTATTTGATAGGAATTTTGGCAGGACCGATGCTCAAGAACCAGATCCGGAAGGTAGAGTTCCCCAATGGGATAAAGCAAGTGTCCAGGAAATGAAGGATAAATTCAAATCTGTGGGCTTGGGCCCTCGCCAGGTACCTATCTTTTCTTCCCCTTGTTTGTAGTCTTTCACTTTCATCTTTCAAAGGTCTTCAGCATTTCACTGAATGTTGGGGTAGTTGATGTATATAAATCTCTCTGTGCCAATTGATTCTGTTGTGCCATACAGCCATGCAACCATGTCCTGACCCTTTAGACTTTTTGGGATTTCATATAGAAATCTCTTTTTCTTTGTGATCTGGAGTCTGGACTGAGATCTGAGCACCACATATCGTTTTTTATAGAGTTTTTCAGGGCAACTTTTATTTTTGAAACACTATTTAGTATTGTAGATGCTGTATGGTACAATGAACTATCTTTTGAGATGGCATAGTTCATGATTATGCAACTACTAGATAATAGATATGAGATGATTGCTAACGTAGCTTACTATTCCTAACTTCCATAAATTGGTGTACTCTTTTGGTTAAGGTGTGTGCGGATAATATTAGTTATTGTTATGTACTTAAAACTCTTTAACACGTACAGGATAATAATTAACACAGGAGTAATTTCAGATTGCATTTTTGTTAATAAAATGTGAGTTTCTTCTTAGCCTTTAGAATGTAGAGGCCTTTGCACCATAATCGACATTTTATATTCAAGCACATCTACATAAAAAAACATGACATGTTGTTTATCCCGTCACATTCCTAATTAAATGAAGAGTAAATTTGAGTTGCGAAAATAAGCAAAAATAAGGTTTGACCCTCTCACAGAAAAGGTTTGAATACCCCCTCAAAAAAAAGGGTTTGAATAAGTCCAAAGCAAAAAATAAGCAGAAAAACAGACCCTAATTTTGGACATATTACTTGATTATCTAAGTGACAACACCTAAGTGAGGCAAATGTGTCACCCTAATCTCTCTTTTATTTACCTTCTTTTGCTTATCAGCTGGCTGTTATGTCTGCATTTCTTGGTCCTGATCAATTAGCAACTGAGGACTTATTGGCTAAAGATCCTGAAGTTGCTCCATGGGTTCAGAAATATCAGCGCAGTCGAGAAACAGTTTCTCAGACCGATTATGAGGTGAGTGACGTACTATAGGGCTTTTATATACAACCAACTCTTATAGTTTGTTTAGGCATATCACTCTTGTGCTCCACTTCCTTGTCTTCCCCCTTTCCAATAATACGTAACCTGCTTCCCTCATCCTTTCTATAATGGTGGGAAGAAAATTTGGCTATTCTTGTGTGACCTTTGAAGTTTGAATTTCTTTCTACTGGTTTCGTATGAAATTCTGCTTCTTTGTTGCTCTTTTATTAGGTTGATCTAATAACTACTCTTACAAAGTTAAGCTGCTTGGGACAACAAATTTATTATGAAGCATATACATACCCTGTGAAAAGGATTGAATTGAGCAAACTCAAGCTATAACAACAATGCACCAAGAAGAGCAACCACAAGATGTTCTAGTGATATGAGTACTTTTTGCTCACAAAGGAGAGGGAAAGTCGAAGCGAAGAACTGATCAACAAGCTTCCAGCAAGTTCTTGTTGAAACATCCATGGCATGACTTTAATGTGTAATTAACCTTGTAAACTAGCCAGTACTAGCTTTCTCCCCAATTTTCTGAAGATATAAACTGATTTGCAATTCTTTGGAAGTGACTACTTACTATTGTACACAATTGTACTTTATTTTTATTAGCTAGTATAACTTATGAGAAGGTGATTTATACTAACGCACCATTTAAACAAAATTATTGCACTCTCGAAGTCACGTTGCACCTCTCTATGTACAAACAATAAATCTATAATGATTAGAGGGCATGGCTAACACAAGTATTTTTATGATTTTTATGTTTGTCTATGTAGCGTTTGTGTTTGTATCATTTAGGGTTTTAACTACTCTTAAATATATTATTTTAACTTGATATTTATAAAAACTGCTATATGGTATTGACACAAACACTATATGTATAACAGTATAAGCATAACCATTTACAATAGTGCTAGAAATCCGTCATAGATTTATTATTCCTCCTATTTCTCTGATAGTGGGTCTAAATGTGCTCTCTGAGGTACACTAATGAATCCATGAAGCTAAGAATGGAAGCGGATTGGATACCCCACTCTACGAAGCAAATGTAGAGAGTATGCTTTGGACCTTTAAATTCTCAAGAGAAAAAACATAAATAATTAAATTTTGAGTCATGTACAAGTGAATTTAGTCTTGAAGAGAGAGCTTACTATTATTAGTAGCCCCAAATTCGTGCATAATAATTTAGACACAGATTATGAAGTCTCAAAAACTCTTCCAATAAGTACTAAGAAAGTGACAAAAAGGTATTAACATGATTATCAATTGGAAGGATTCTGAGTACCAATTGAATATTTTTATGTGAACGAAATAGTGTTTGAGAGATCATAGCATGTGATCTATCAGATTGAGGCTTGCACTTTTCTACGAAATAGACGAAGAGGAGATGGAAAATTCAAAGAATGGGTTATCTTTCTTTCTTTTACTTTTGCAAAGATTAAAATCGTTCCCACAATATTTGTTATGTATTTATTATAGTACCGTTATTTAATAACTGAGGAAACAATAGTAGTATTTGTACGTGTTAGGTGGCATTCCAACTCTTTCATATTTTCAGCAACTCTTGCATTGTTCGCAAGTCTTGCATGGTTCCAACTCTTTCCATTGTGTTGGCAAGAACAACAATGTCTACACGTGCTAATGAATTTATGATAATTGAGCATAACATTTATCTCCAAAAGCATACATACGTTGGTTCATCATGTCTCCTTTTTGTTTCATTACGAAATTATTTGTGAAATATCATCAAACTGTACAAAGCGTAAAATGCAAAAGGTGATTACAAGTCTTTACAGGCGGTAGCAGGTGCATTGCAAGCGGGTGGGTTTTGTTTTCCTGTGATGATAGGCTTGACATTTTTACACATAGAGACCGCGGGACCATTTTTTCCAGTGTATTTCAAGTCGATGTCAATGAGTTGTACCTTCTCACAAGGCACACCGCTACTGCAAACCACTTTCACTGCTTCCTTGCCTCTCGATGTGCCTCTTACATTCTGGAATCTTATGTCACTAAGCTTTACTTTGGATGGCGTCTGCAAACAAGTAATTAAGGCATTGTTTGAATGATCTGTATGAGTTTTGGATTCATATGGAATGATATCTTTATGAGCCTTTATTAACAAAGCATCAAAAATGGTCTTACCTTTTGTTTGCAGTGATTGTAGGGGCAATATTCTTGATCAACAATGATAGGATTTAGAACATTTTCAACAGTGATGTCTTCAAAATGCAAGCCGGTGACAACTCCTTTGTAAGAATTGTGCCATGTTTTAACCCTAACACCGTTATCTGTGTTCTTGATGATGCATCCCTTCACGGTGACACCTTGTACTGGTTCTTCATTTGGGTATCTTCCTAGACTTCCTACACTAATACCATGGCCGGGTCCACAAGTGACCCGCTCGACATTAACGTTTTTGGCTCCGTCACCAATGGAAACACAATCATCTCCAGTTTCAATATGCGCATTTGTTATAGTCACTCCATCTGAACGTCCAATGTGAATGCCATCGGTGTTCAAACTATTTCCAGGAGCTTTCACAGTAATGTCATGCATTTTTAATTGCTTGCACCCCAAGATTGCCATGTGGAACAGCTTGCTGTTAAGCGAAGTTATGCCGTTAATCACAGAATTCGTCAAGAAATTGAACCTAAAATTCTGCAATAGATGAAAAGAAATCATGCTCAATGGAAAATAAGAAATCATTTGATTGTTGAAACATATCTTTTTTTTCTAGGTATGACATAAGGCATGGCATGTTCGGACAGCGGACGACCTAGTATAAGACCTAACATGTGGTTGGGGCTTACTTTAGCCGACCCTCAAGTGTGGCACTAGGCTTGTGTGCAATGCCTTTGAGCCGCTGGTACGAAGGCAAGATACATGGAAGACAACAATTAATTAGTGTATATTCTAAGGAATCTTACGTAAGGAAGGCTATTGCATTTGCCAGTTTTAGAACAATCATTCTGTTTCCATGCTATTTGTCCTTGACCATCAAACACACCTCCTCCTTTAGGAGCTGTGATCGTCAAACCATCTATACGCTCTATCTTAACCCATGTATCTTCCCCCTTAAATCGAGCTGGATCTGAAGGAGCCTTGAAGTTCCCTAAAATTTCAATGGTAACCTTTGACTTGCATGGACCCTTAAGCTTAATTGCGCGTAGCCCGTACGACCCTTTCGGAACCAACAGTTTGCTAGGAGTTGTTGATGCACAAGCTCCTTTCCAAGCATCCATAAAGGCCTAACAATCAAGAAACAGAAAGAAAAAACATATCATTATGCTCTCTAAAAGAGACACCATTTTAATTTTATGTTATTATGAGGGTCAATTTGTGTTTTAACATATGTGAAAATTAAATAGTTCCATTTATATTGAGATGGAGGCAGTCTATGATTAGTAACCTTTGTAACATCGCAGTTAGGCTTGGCTCCGTGCTTGGTTATGTCAAATACAGCGCCACCACCATGAGTTGCAACTTTACCATTAATGGCAATGGTTAGCCAATGAAATAGAATGAAGAGAAATGGAAAGTTTGCTTTGGGTTCCATAGTTTTCTCTTTGATGTAATAACTGTTTAAAATGTTTTATTATTTATCTTTCCTACTTATATTTTTATGAATATATACTGTTTCTCGCGGCATAAAAATAACTTACACCTAATATTAGGACTCTTTATAAATCTTAAAATAAACTATATTACTTGTTAACATCTTCGTTGCAAACATTTAAATCATGTTCTTTTTGCTATCTATCATTAGTCTATTACAACATTTCAACTAGGAAAAGAAAAACAAGAAAACAAGAAAATAACAGCTCCTTTTAGCACTATGTTACAACAACAGCTAAAAACATAAAATGCTCTTTTGCATACTATTTATAAACAAGTTTTATCTCCATTTTAATCCCTGCTATTATTAGTCTACTAAACTGTGCTTTTTACTCTGATTTTATAACTTGTTTTTGAATTCTTGGTTGAGGGCCCAGAGGTGGGTAGACTTGAAATTCATACGCTCACAATAATGTAACAAGTAAATAAAGATCAACAAAATATCGTTGTTATATAACAGAAGATGGGATAACTTGGTATCCGCATGAAAGTATCTTAACACCCTTACTTAATTTTATTGTCATTTTCATGATCGTTCTCTCTTTAATTACTGAGAGCATTTAAGTCAATAAGGTATTTAATGAATTTCTATTATCCATTGATCACCCAAAACTAAAGTCTAATTTCAATTTTTTTTTTGCCACTTTCACCTAGCGAGATATACTTACTTACCCCATAGTTTGAATACTCTTAAAAGACACTATAATACATATTTTCAAATCATAATTAAATTACATTGTGCGTGCCAAAAAAACTAGTAATCAATAATGGAGAGAGGGAGGGCGAATCAACATTCCCGCTACATCACCTACATGGCTTGGTTGCCAATCCTCCATTTTCATAATATCACTATAAGGAATCAATCTGAAAGAATTATTCTTCAAGGAGAAGACACGCATTAAAATCTTATTTGGAATATATATAGAGTCCTCCTCCACTTTGCCAAATTCTTTAGCTGAAACAGAAAACCCAGGAAGTCGAAAATCCAAAAATAACGCTTGTCCATTTAGAGATTGTACCCTCTTCGCAATCATCATGCCATCGAAAACAAGTTGATAAACTCGCACCATAATCTCTTGATACATATCAATAACCACTACCAAAACATTTCCACACGACTTCACAAGCTGCAAATGAGCGTAACCACTTAACTGGCCCAACGTAAGCTGCTGCCCGGAAACAACTACCCACAAACATAATATATGATCATCTTTTTCATCGTTACTAGAACACGATCCGACCATGAGAACATCGACAAATCCTCGTTCATCGATGACATACAAGTACTGCTCTTCCTCGCGGAACAAAACATTATCATATTCATTATGGCGCGGATTATGGTAGTAAATCCACCTCTTGTCATTACCAACAAGCTTGCAGAATGAAAGATGACGGCCAATGGATATCAATATTAGATAATAACACGAGCAATGAGTACTATAGAACACGTAACACTGCTTAGGGTCCATGGCATTATATAAAAGGCAGCAATTTAAAAAAGGAGGTGAATAGGGTGGTAATTGGATCCATCTCTTATAGAACGGGTTGTACAACGCAATAGGGTGTTCCTCTCCGGACAATGGACACATACTTATTCTAAGTCGACGACGACATTGACAACCAAAGAGTAGCCAACCGCCCGTCGAAGATGTTAAGCAAGTCCATCCACACGGCGGCACTGGTGTCCCACTTGTATTCCCAACATGCAGATCATACACATGATAGTTATTATTATTATTGTTATTCTCGTTCCCCCATAAACTCACAAAACGCACGTATCGATTGCTTTCGACAGGATCTAATGAATTATCAGTTAGCGTTATCCAAGGTGGTTCATCATAACTAGTCCTAGATAATACCATGGCATACCAACGTTTGCATATAATGCTAGATCTGATGATATCTCTTAGATCAGAGCGCTTGATAAAGGCAGTATATATCAAGGCAAGGATATCTTCCGGAAGTTTACCTAAATTCTTCATGTCTTGTTGAGATTCCCCTCTATCATGTTCTTTTCCAGGTTCCACCAAACTCCACCTACATGACAAAAATAAACACAAAATATAAGAGAAGACAGGGGAGTAAAAAAATGGAAACTTTTTAAAATTACCATAATAAATTATGGGAATTTCCAATTTTCATAAATTGTAATATAGGTGGTATTTGGTTGAACAAAATTTTGTAAAATGGGACAAGTAGAAAATTCAATGAATTTGCGGTTTTCAAAAACGGGGGAATTTGCTTACCTAGGGCATGTTCTCTTCAGCTTATTTCAGTTCAACTCAGCTCTAATAAGTTCAGTTCAGCTCCAATAAGTTTAGCTCCAATAAGTTCAGTTCAGTTCAACTCTAATCAGTTCAGTTCAGTTATCCTCTAATCAATTCAGTTCTGTTAACTTATAATCAATTCAGTTCAGTTCTATTTATTATTTAACTATTTTGTTTAATATTATTGTTATTATTGGTCTAATTTATTTTACTTTTAATTTTTTTTTATTATTTTATTAGTATTATTATTTATCATTTTGTTATTATATCTTTACACATTATTATTACTATTATTATTATGGTTGAACATGATATGGGTTGGTAACAATATTTCATCTTAATACGAGTATTCTATTTTGCAATTGTTGTTTTATTTTACCGACTAGATATTTACCATTATATCATACAATAAGCTACAAAAGGCTAGAAGATATTTAAAAATTACAGATTTCTAATAATATTGGAGTAATAGTAATATTAATTTAATTCAGTTTAGCTCCAATAAGTTCAATTTAGTTCAGTTTAGCTAAGTTCAGTTCAATTCATCTTCAATAAATTCAGTTGAGTTCAGCCAGAATTAGACGAAGAGAACACACCCCTAGTCCTCTTAGTAAGTGGAAATTCCTATAAAATTTACTTCCTATATTGTCAAACAAACACATTTGAGAAATTCTCATTATTAAGATTATTTATTTCCTAAGTACTAAAAATTCATGAAAATTTTTTATTTCTATGTCAACCAAGCAACCACTTAGTGTTTCATTTATTCAGAATATAAACGATAAGTACATATAATATATATATATATATATATATATATATATATATATAGCACATGATGCAACGACTAAGAAAACAAGATATAAGGAAGCATTGTCTCATGACCGTAAATAATGGATTAATGAACAACTAACTAATCGAACAATCTAAATATCACCATAGATCTAGCCTAAAATAATTCACTAGTTTCAACCCACTAATTAACGCATATTCCGAGATAGTAGGAACTGATTCCCAACTAAATTGGAATCAATATTCCAACAAAAATTAAGGGCATCTTAGGTATTTTTTTTGACGTGATAAATGAATACATAAACTTGTAATAATAATTAATCAGGTTAATCATTTAAAAAAAGCTAGCTACTAAACTACAAACTATTTATTGTGCTTCGCAAACCACGAAGCATGAGCCTTTTTCCATCACGTATAACCCTAAACCCTAAACCCAAAACCCAAAACCCTAAAATAGCTTTAAATGAGCAATGAGTATGGCACACCCATGTGTATGATGAATACTCTCTCCATCACAGTCAAGATTTTCAGTCTTACGATTCTACGATCCCATTCTAAGGGCCCTTCCGATTCAAAGTAGAATCATAACATTTGGTTAAACTTATATAACCTTATCAACACGAGAGAAAACTGAACCCATACAATGCGTTTGTTTAGAGGGATAAGAGGAGGGGATAGGGATTATTAATCATCAAACAAGTAATTTTTGTTTGTTTATAAGTGGGTTGGATTTTTTTATGGGGGATGAGGTTGTAGATTAAAACCCTCTTAAATTTCAGTGTTTTCTCACCGGTCGCTAATGGTCTATACAGTTGTATTGTAGGCATGTTTTGAAGGGTGACCCTTATAGTTTTCCGAATACCCAATGTAGGGGATTCGACCCCCTTAAGACATGCATACAGGCCCATACCGCCTAGGTGCGCGGCCATGGGTGAAGGCAATCAGAAATTCCCTTAAACCCTGTTTAACTTTCGATTAGGCCGATGACGGAAATAAAAGTTGAGAATCCCAATTAAGAATTTCAGAAAGAGGAGAAGAAATCAACTATCAAAAATCAATGAGTGATAAACAAGGGAAAAAATCCAATAAACCGCTTACGATTGCCCTTTGCGACTTAACTACAATCATGTAATTCTAGCAATTTGACGTGTACAACAATGAGAACTTACAAGAACACTAATTCATTAGAATAGAAAATTGGAATAACTTACATTGTAAATTGGAGTGGGGAACGGATATCTAAGCTGAAACTGAAACTACGGAAATAAAAATCAACAATTTGTTAGACACTGCACACGCTTCCTCTCATTAACGATCATCAACGTAACCAAACTCTGGCCTACCGACGCCTAAAAAAAATAAAAGAAAACATATCAACAAAAAGAAACTATCTCTATTTTATAAGTGAAGAGTAGGGAACACAAAAAATCAACAATTTTTTTTATAATTTCTAATTAAATGGAACAGCTCTCTCTATAACTAACTGTTTTGCATTTTTAAATTTTTTAAAAAATACAAAACATCCTAAACCAACTTACGGTTACATATTCATGCAGAATTTGACATGATTCCGCACGCATCGCGTGCATATGATAGGTATAACTAACTCTAAGGGCCTGTTCTCTTCGGCTAATTCTAGCTGAACTGAACTGAACATATTGAAGTTGAACTGAACTGCACTGAACTGAACTTATTAGAGTTGAACTGATGAACTGAACTGAACTTATTGGAGCTGAACTGAACTTATTGGAGCTGAACTAAACTGAACTGAACTAAATTGAATTGAATTAAATTATAATAAGTATATGAATAATAAGTAAATAATAATTATTATGAATATTAAATAATAAGTACTAATAATTCTAAGTAATAATAATTAAATTAATAATTTAGAATAATATCAAATGAATAATGATAATATTATTTTGATGTTATTATGATTATAAATAAATAATAATAATAATGATAAATTAATTTTAAAAATAATAATTACTGATAATAATAATAATAATTAATAGTGAGTAATTACAATTATTAGTATTAATATATTAATACTTGATGATGATGATATAATATAATGTCTAAGAAGTATATTAATATTACCATTATAATAATAATTAGCTTAAAACATGGGTTGATGTGTGCTTCTAACAAAACCATTGATTTGTGGTGGGTTGGTCTATGATAGAAATACACCAAACCGCCAAAGTATATTTAATATGCAACGTAACGACAATGTTGTCTTTTAAATAGTACTGCAATATTATTAGCAACTTTGTCATTTTTTCATATCTTCTAGCTTTTTATAGCTTATTTGTATGATGTAATAGTGAATATGTATTCAGTAAAATAAAGCAACAATTGTAAATTAGAATACTCGTATTGACATGAAATTTGGTTAAACCGTGCACCAACCCAAACCTTGCTCAGCCATAATAATAATAATAGTAATACTAATGAGTAAAGATATAATAAAAATATATAATAATACGCCCTCCGTCCCTTAATAAACTTCCCATTTCTCTCTAAATGGTTGTCCCAAATAAACTTCTCATTTCTCCAAGTGGTAGGGTCCTCATAATAAAATAACTTACTTTTACACATGGGACCACCACTTTATGTCATTAGAAACCAAAACAATACTTTTAAAAGTCATCAACTATGATAATTTATTATTTAAAAGATCATAAAGGACCCACCACCAACTATTTTCTTAAATTGTGTGCATTGGAGAAATGAAAAGTTTATTGTGGGACGGAGGGAGTAATAATTATTATTATATAATAACAATAATAATAAGTAAAATAAATTAGTCCAACAATAATAATATCAAACAAAATGGTTAAATAATGAATGGAGCTGAACTGATGAAATGAACTGAATTTATTGGAGCTGAACTGAACTGAGCTGGACTTATTGGAGCTGAACTAAACTGAACTGAACTTATTAGAGCTGAACTTAACTGAACTTATTAGAGCTGAACTGAAAATAAGCTGAACAGATTAGGCCCTAAGTCCTGTTCTCTTGGCCGCAAAGAACTGAAATGAACTTAAATTAATGAAACTGGAATGAAATTAATGGAAATGAACTGAGTTAAATTTATTTTTTGTAAACTTGAATTATATAAAAGATACAATTGATACAATATAGAAATAATAGTAATAGTAATAATACTTAATAATAATCATCATAATAATAATAATTAATATAATAATGATGATGATAATAATACTAATAATAATTATTTCTATTCTATAAGTGAAGAGTAGAGGGACACCAAAAATTATATATTTTTTAAATTCCTAATTAAGTTGAATAACCTCTCCATATCTAACTGTTTCACATTTTTAAATTTTGAAAAAATAAAGACAAAATATCTAAACAAACTTACTGTTACATATTCATGCAAAATTTTACGGATTCTGCACTCATCGCGTGGATATATGACTAGTATAACTAACTCTAAGGCCCTGTTCTCTTGGCCTGCAAAGAACTGGCTGAACTTAATGGAACTGAACTGAAATGAAACTGAACTGAACTAAATTAATCTTTTGTAAATTGAATTATATAGATAATATAATGATAATACAATATAGAAATAATGGTAGTAATAATAATACTTAATACTCCCTCCGTTTCTTTTTGTTTGTCCCATTTACTGTAGCTCCAAATGCCAAGAAAGATAATGTCATATGCATGTGGGTGGGGACAACAAGTAAGGAGTCCACTTATTTTATAATAAATGTGGTAGTTAAAGTTGGTGAGAGAAACTTTTAAGGTACATGTGGGACCAAAAGTGATAAAGTAGGTGTGGATGGGTGATATAATTTTTCCATATAAAGAAAGATAAAAAGTAGGACAAACAAAAAGAAACGGGCAAAAACGGAAAGTAGGACAAACAAAGAAACGGAGGGAGTAATAATCATCATCATAATAATAATTAATATAATAATAATGATGATGATAATAATACTCCCTCCGTTCAAAATGTTATACCCATTTTCCGTTTTAGGCCGTTTCAAAAGATATACCCAGATAGAATCTTTTCTATTTATATACATTTTTTCTCCCCATTTTACCCTTCAATATCTAAATATTTACCTACCTTTTACTTAATTGTGCTTTAATGGTCCCCACATTTGAATCTCTCTCTTACTTTTCCTAATAAGGACAAAATAAAGTACATGAAAATTATTAAAATAAACATAAGATATTCCTATGATTCTATTTGCCTTGGTTTTCCCCCATATTCCAAATGGGTATAACATTTTGGAACGGAGGGAGTACTACTTAATAATAATAATTATTATTATTATAATAATACTAATACTACTACTGAGAATCAAAATATTAATAATACTTAAAAATAATACTAGCTTTTTTTTATTATAATAATATTAATACTCATAATAATAATATAATAATAATAATAAAAATAAATAATAATAATAAAAATAAATAATAATAATAATGATAATAACGATGATAATGATAATTAATATCATTATTGTTATAATAATAATAATAGTAACAAAACTTAATACTGATAATAATAATCATACTGATAATAATACTCAATAATAATCATAATTATAACGATAATAATAATACTTAATAGAGATAAAATTAATAATGATAAAAAAATAATAATAAAAGACAATAAAAATGTTAAAAATAAATTGCGATAGTAATAAATAATAATAATACTTAATAATACTATTATAATTAATATAACAATAATAATAATAATAATTATCACGATAATAATACTAAATAATGATAATAATCATATCGATAATAATAGTAAATGGTAATAAAAGTGTTAAAAATAAGTTAAAGTAGAACTAAACTAAACTGAACTGAAATTAATGGGACTGAACTGAGCTGAACTGAAATTAATATAAGTTCTTTGCGGGCTAAAAGAACAGGGCTAAGTCTAGGTGAACTAGGAAACTATTTCAGTTTGCACTTATGAAGCTCACAGCCAAGGATGGAATACCGGAACCAATTAAGGGGTGATCGTGTTTAGTTATATTGGGGCCTAGAACGAAGTTATTTATGGGATCTAGCTTTTATAACGTTATAGGTTTTTTTAATGTGTGTGCGCGCAAAGATTACATATTCAGTATGATGATTTCACATTTTATCTCCTACTTGATTAGTATAGAGTGTTAGTATTCACAAGTTGTAACTACTCTTTTTTATGTTTTGGGCTCAGACGTATATAAAAGTCAAAGTCCAAGTCCAATAGAGTCAAATTCGAGCCCATATTGACCAAAGTCAAGATCCAATAAGACAATTAATGATGTCCACCTCAAGAAACATGAGACTGTGGGATGGGGTACAGAGTCTAGAGTGATCCAGAAGCTTCATGGAGATTAGGAGCGTAGGTGGTTACCAAAACTGCTCTCTCATTTGGGAAGTTACTTTACCAGGAAGTATTCTGAAGATAAGACAGTTTCACATCATCAAAACCGCTTCCAACCTCACCTATAAATAGGGGACTTCATTTAACATTAAAGGACATCAACAACAACGCATCAAATATATTATTTTAGAATCTTAGCATAGTTTAGCATAGTTAGGTAGTTACTTATTAGGCAAGCACACTTCATGTACTAGGCTATGTTTCGTTGCTTTAATTGAGTGCGAGAGAGATGACGGTATACCTCTCTTTCTTCCTCAGTTAAGCTTAAAGTTTATGGAAATACTGGATATTGATGCATATATCAATGAAATAATCGTTTCTTAGATAAGATAATTGCTGCTTGTGTCTCGTATTTTATATATTTCATTGCACTCTATTTTATCCATTAATAGTTTGTGATGCATTAACGAGGATCCCTTATTTTTAAGGGCCAATGACCCTTAGGTGCTAGAGAATAGCAAGGGAATTCAGTCTCTGTCCAGTCTCATCCTAATCATCCTAATGATAGAATTGAAAGAACAAATCCCGATAACTTCAATAATAGGATTAAGGATGCATCTTTGATAGAAACGATAAATTCTAACCCAAGGATGATAATTTCTCAATTAAAACCGAGAATGGAACTGAAAAATGTTACCTCAAGGAATACTCTTTTAGTGATATCCGTATGTTTGAATCAAATGCATTCTATATATATGTTGAGAAGGCCATAAACACCAATTTGATTCCAATTATAGAGCCCTTGCTCAGGAATATGCAAGAGTTTTCACTGCTATCACTAGAAATATGATCTAAGACTCTAGGGATGCTATGGCTGCCCAAGTAGATAGAATTATCATTGAGATTCGAGACTTTTATTGCCACTAATAACGTGGCCTGATTTAGACAAGTAGTTGAAGAAGTTGTACATCGACTAGAGCCTCTAGTTGATAAACATAAGACTCTGATGACCAACTCCTTAGGACCATGGAATAGAGTCTAGATCCTAATGAGGTAACTCAAGGTATCTCTCACAAGTCTAATAGAGAATACCCATAATCCAGTCTTGAGAATTACAAATCTATAAACTTTCACCCAACATCAAACTAGGTATGATCCTTGAGGTGATAATAGAGGTGGCATGAATCCAATTAGGGGGAATGCACATTTAGGAATGGGGCAGAAACAAGCTAGCTTAATTTTCACTAATGTCCAACCACTTAGAATGGTTCATCTTGATATAGAGACGAAATATGAGATGATCAATCAAACAAACGTTTATTTTCATAATCTTGGTCAAATAGAAATAATTGAGATGATTATCCTTCTTACCAACCCAAATATGGCAACCAAGGTGGTTTTACGACCAACGAACGCATACACTCAAAATTTGCACAATGCACGTAGTAAGTGTCTCAAAAAATACTTACCTACATAACCCTGAAGGCAGCAACACCCGACTGCATACCACTATGTATAGAAGTAGACAACCTATGGAAAACACGACATATGAGCCATATAATGACTTAGATTACTAACATCCACCTCCTTGGGTCCAACCATTTATGGATAATTGGTGAGGCGATCGCATGAGTTTACCAAAGATAATATTTATAAATCCAACTTTCCAACACAAATTAATGTAGGAGGCAAGTAGTGTCGAACCACATAGACTTAGGTACCAAAGTATGTCCACAAGAGATGGAAAGGGTTTTTTTTTCAGATTAAAAGAGTAATCTAACAATCTAAGAAAACAATATTAAAATAAGGAAAGATCAATAGAGAAGAGTCCTGAGTTTGGTTGATTTTCACTTTGATTCAGATTATCGGTCATCGGTTTCTAAGTATAAACAACTACTCTTAATCACTCATAGATTGAGAACTAAATCCCACTTCCTCTAAAGAATAGTTAAGCTACCCGAATTTGCAGATAGAACAACTTAACTATAGAACAACCTAATTGAATATGCAATTATGGTTCAATTCTAAAGCACATCAAACCCTAGGAATCTATGAGCCAAACAACAATTACTAGCGCAATTATTCAATTCAAAAAATATTGATTTCGCTAGAGAATAACAAGATCGGATTCTAAGTTAAACCCTAGGTTGCTACTCATGAACGAAGAACAAAAGAATCGACAATCGTTCTAAAGTTCTAGCAATAGATTAATTGAAAAGAAAGACTAGTTGTACTCCCTAGCACTCAAACACATAATCATATAATCAAATAGAAATCAAAATTATAATTAAGAAATTGTTCATAAAAGAAAACTTCACAATAAACTAACCGAAGATCAAGCAACCGGTTCTCAAGAGTTGATTTACGCTACGATCGGCATAAGATTCAACAACAAATCTTCAATAATTAAATCTAACATAAAGGATTAGAGAAGGAGAAGTAGTTTCTCTTTCTAATTAGGGTTCTAAACTAAATGGAATAATGAAAGTTCAGAAAAGAAATTAATTAAAACTAAGTTAATAAAGCCAAAGTCGACAAAAAACGCCACAAGCGTGCTTAGGGCACAATCTGCGCGAGGTGCACATCTCATGTGCGCTGGGTACGCATGAGAGCTGCTGTGAGATCCACCAGACGCGGGAGGTGCGCGGGTCGCGCCAAGTTACTGTCTCGAAGGCTGCTTCGTTGCTAGGTGAACGTCAGGTGCGCGAGGCGCGCATGTAGGGCGCGCGGGTCGTGCACGAATACTGGGGAGTGCTTGCTGTGCGAGAGATGCCGAGCTGTGCGTGGAGGGTGCTTCGGGTGAGCATATGCTATGCTGCTTGCTGTCGTGCTTGTCTGGCTTGACTGCGGTGATGAGGCTTCGGGTGATGCTCGTTTTGCTTGCTTGGCTTACTAGTGTTGGTGAGTTCTTATGAATGATGCTTGATTACTATCCGAAGTCTTGGCTTGCGAGCTCAACAACTTCCACAAAAGGTCCATACTCTAACAACCGAACCGACATGCTAGCCAACTAATGCTTGGTCACAAACCATCTCGAGATCATAACCACCTCTAAAGTACAGAAACCATCCAATTCTCCAAATACCACACTTAGGCTAATAACTACGAAACTCCGTCTTCTCGGGCCTAAATCTTTACAAAATGAAGTCCAAATAATCTAAAAATACGCCTAATATGGTCTCATCAATAATCCCCGGGTCCACAGGGAAAGCAGGTCGTATCTAAGGCACAAATTTAGGCTATGTTAGATGAGAAAATGGGTTGAAAACAGGGAAAGGTCTGGCCCCCATACCCAAAATAGATAGATATGGCATATCCTTTCCCTAAGGTTTCTACTTTAGTCCTTTAATATTGTTCTTAGGCAGAGATGGGAAATCGGATGAATAACACATATTGCAATCTAATATTCACTGCAGTAAAAAATGAAGATTAAGATAAAGTATTAAACATAAGTCAAAGTTAGAGGGAACAATTTTTTTGGAAGAACATTACTTTAACTTAAATGGACACGGAAATTAGGGACAACTTCTTTCTCTCTCCTTAATTATCTCTTTGTAATATACATTTGATATCAATAATTTAAATGAAAATTAAGGCAAAGTAAAAGACTATATGTCAAAGTTAATGGGAACAATTTTTTTGAAATAGAGTTGATTTTATAATGTACATTTGATTTTCATAATTGAACATCTTGAATATCTTGAATGAAAAGAACAAATGTCAAGGTTTTTAAGTATAATTACTCATGTTCATTAAATATTTTGAATTTGAGTTGATTTTCTAATGTACATTTTAATATCAATAATTGAACATTTTGAATAACCTATTAAACATTAGCGAAAGTAGAAAGACCATGTCAAAGTTAGTGGAAACAAAAAAAATTAAATTGAGTTGATTTTATAGTGTATATTATATTCATAATTGAACATTTTTGATTATACTAATTGATCATTGGTGTTAGGTAAAAGAATAAATGTCTGGGTTAGTAGGGACAGTTACTCATGCTCATTTCCTTTCCAATGATGTTCACTTGGTGACGACCCTTTGCTCATTTGTTTGTTCTTGATGAGTATACTTTGTCCTTTGTTCAATTCCTTGAACCATTATGTGTACTTTGTTTATTTTCTTGAAATCAATTGTTCATTGCATGTCTCTTGTTCATTTCCTTGAACCACATGTTCATTTTATGTTTGCCTTTTGTTTTTATTGTTGTGTAATGATGTGTAGTTCTATGTCCACCACTGGAATTTTCAGCTAAACTACAACTATTTTTGGTAGAAGGTGTGGCGCACACCTCGCTCGAGTTCTAATGAATGGGACACTTGAGAGTAAGGGGGAAAGATAAGGGGAATCTTACCGTCGAAGTGCCCCTAGTGGGGATTGAACACCCAACCTTCAGGTTGGAATATGCTCTCCTTAACACTAGACCAAGTACTTACGCTAAACTACAACTTATGGATGAGTGATTTTTATAAGCTAACCTTTATGAAACTTTTATAGGCATCTTTGGTTTTATGATGGATTCTTATAGCATTGGGCTATGTAATTAAGCCGATGGCAATAAGCCTTAATAGCATTGGGCTTACAATTGGGCCCGTCTATCCTAAACATCACAACTAATTGCGGGCCTTATCTTGTAGCCCGCAACAAAGGTTATTTTTAAAATATGAATAATTAACGAGTTGGTTTACTATAAGACGGTCTTAGGTTCAGCCTTAACCTCAGACCAGCCCAATAAGCCTTGAGAACCCCATGACGCGCGCTACGCAGCCCAGCCAAGATGATTTTTTTAACTTTTCGACCCAAAACCTTAACTTTAGTTTTTTAACTTTTCGCCCTAAAACCTTAACTTTGCATAAAAATCCATAACTAATATCATATGTGGAATCGATATCCTTAACTCCATTAGCCCTATTAGTTATGGTTTTTTATCCTAGTTAAGTTTTAGGTTGAAAGTTAAAGCATAAGTAATGGGACTAGGTTGGGATGTAAATAATATTTCAAGCTCCTTAGCGTGTGGCACGCGTAATTGAGAACTTTTAATTGACTTATTGAGCTGGTCTTACATTGGCTGTGTAAGACCGTATTTTGTAAGACTTTGCCATAATTAACAGGAATAATCCGAACTATGACCCATCTTCTAAAATTAATCCCGCATTAGTTATTCCCAAAATAATCTCAAATATTTAAGTGTCTTTCCATGTTAGTCCTCCGTGAAACGGAAACCTAATAAGTAGGTTAATTATGCCACATGACGCATTATGATTGATCCTCTTATTAATTTTTAAATTATAAAATCTTTTTAAAAATAAAGAATTTAGAAAATATATATAAACCCACCCTACCCCGCTGCTACAACTAGGGTTGTGCAAAATTCGATCCAGACTTGATTTTAGACCGGACCGGACCGGGCCGGATCGAAAATTCGGGTCCAGTCTTCGGTCCGCGAAATATTGAGATTCCGGGTTTCGGTCCGGTCCGGTCCAAGACCTGAAAAAACCGGGGTCAGACCTGAGGCCTAAAATAATCTATTTTATTATATTTCAAAATTTTTATGACGAATTTAATGGTTGTAATGTTACATTGCATTAATAAATTTAAGATTGGTTTTCGTTTAGAGGTTATTGTGATATATATCGAAAAAATCATACAAGAATTTGTTGAATATAAAAACTTTAGTACAAATTTGCGAATGTGAATATGACTTGTCCTTTTGTGTTTACATCGTAGTTTATGATATTAGTAGGGGTGTCAATTCGGTTAATCGGTTCAGTTCTGGTTGGAACCAAACAGTTCGGTTGACTTCGGTTCTGTTGGCTTAGGTTAATTTTTCCGTTAAATTGATTCGGTTCGAAACTTTTTCGGTTTCGGTTCGGTTAATTGCGGTTAATTTAGCTCTTTTTATCAGTTCGGTTCGGTTACGGTTGTCTATCCGGTTTGACCCATTTGGTTTCAGTACAAAACGGTTTACTATTCAATCGTTCATATTGGTTCAACGATTATTTTTCGATTTTAATTCAGTTAATTTCGGTTGTGTATGAAAAATCGCATTAGTTTGGATGAAAATCAATATCGTTTAAGTATTGTGTGTCCTTCCAAAATTTTCGTTTTTAAAAATATATATATATTTTTGTTACAGACTGAATGTGTTTCAAGTTACTTCAATTCGATTAACTGAGTTGGTTTGGAATGACCCGTAATGAGTCGGTTGAGTGCGGTCGGATTAGCTGTCTCGAATCACCTTTAATTGGATCAGATCGGGTCAGTTACGGACAAAAGGCGAATCATGGGTTGGTCAGAGTTAAGTGATATTTGAGTCGAACGGATATCGGGTCGGGTATTAATGG